>VOMN01020159.1:0-23243 GCA_014899125.1 Orchestia grillus
GTCCCACAACTGCACACACACCAGTCCCACAGCTACACACACACCAGTCCCACAGCTGCACACACCAGTCCCACAACTGCACACACACCAGTCCCACAACTGCACACACACCAGTCCCGCAGCTGCACACACCTGCACATCAGAGCTCGGAGCCTCCATTCCGTGAGAGCGCGTCCCCCAAATGACTCCTCCTGGAGCGGCCGTCGCTAGGCCAGGACTTCTCCATTAGTTGTTCAGGACCAAAGGCTTCCAGGCTGCATTTCCGCGTGCACTGCACCGCGTGATCTCGGCATCTCAAAACCAGCCGAGGTCTCGGTCTTCATGCGGACTTGGCCGTGCGAAATGCGCCCTGTTTTGGGGAGTACGTAAGCTTCCTCTGAAATGCTGCTTCGAAATTATTTTCAGCGTTTCAAACCAGCTTTGTTACTGATATGAATTTATTTCAATTCATGCTTACATGAGAATCATTTGTTTTAGGGACAAGATTGAATACAACTTCTTAACAAAACTTAAACTCAGCGATTTAGAAGCCCGTGTATAGCTTTGGAAAATCTTGGCAAAATATTGGTGCAATCAAATCAATTACTGGATTCTTTGAGTCAAGGTTCACAAGACAATTCCCTCATTCTTGTTCCTAAAAGCTGCTCTATTTACCTATGGTGAAATAAATATAAGTATATCGGTGGGCGTCTCATTGGCTACCAGTCGGACGAGCGTACAGCCAATAGGAAATGCTTGAGTGTATTCATGCTTGGCAGAAGCCATTGAATGACTTCCATCCCTCTGTGCTCGATGCTAGGGATTTGAATTGCTAAGCAGCAGTTGGCTTCTAGTCAATGAACCTTTTTTTTGCAAGCCTTCTTTCCGTGTTCCTTCCATGTCCACGCATTTTTTATATATTTATTTTATACGTTGGCTGCTCTCGTATATTAGGAATTTGTTAAACATTTGCATTGCTTCATATCTACTTCTCCGGAAAATTTTACGGAAAATTCCCCATAAACCGTGCTCTGTGTACTAAAGTCTTTTCTGCAGCCTCTTTTACTCAAAATAAATGTCCTGGATTCCTCGACCTAAGAATTCCCCTTTGGGAATGGTTTCCGTTTTGTTATGTTTTCTTGGTACTCCTCGTTTCTCTCTCATATATTATAAATCAACAATTTTACCACAATCACTAAACTTCTTATGAAATCATAGTTAAATTACGAAGTTTGGTCGACCTGATACATGCACATAGATACTCAACATGCCAACTGCTTTAAGACTGACAGTATCAATTTGAAGCCATGACTATACTCCATATTTGACTCGGTATTCCAATTTTAGGCCTTCCTTTAGCATAAGACGTAGCAGCCGCCTCGTGACGGTGCTCTAAGAACACGTCCAGCTCCAGCTCAAGTCAACAGCCACTTACGCCTTGTCTCTAGCCCTTGGTGCTCGGAAGCCTTAGAGGCGCACGTCAGGCTGGGCCGCGATGGTCAGGAGCTATTGAGGCTTCCGTACAAGGGCGCCTGGTGCCCTGCTGCTGAAACTAAACGCTCAGCACTGTAGCTCGTCGAGATGTGCGTTGTTTTGGCCTCCAGTGTAGGAATAAGGAACCCGAATGAGATATTTGAACTTAAGTGGAGTTAATTGAGGAAATGGCTCGCAATGAAGTCACAGGTAATGATTCTTCATAGTTCTAGTAGGACGTTAAGGGGAGGGAAGCCATTCTTTTATCGTATAAAGCGATTTCAATTATATTAATACCCTGTATATGAATTCGACAATAGTCTTGAAGCAATGTGACACCGAGTGCATCGTTTTTAAGTCAATGTAACTTTCGTGGTTGAACAAAAGGAATTGTAGAACCTTGAAGCAAGTTTGTTCTTACAACGTAGACCAAAGAACAGCCATGATTGACAAAGGTTAAAACTGCCATTATTTTCGGAGCTTAAATCTAAGGTGTTTAATTTCAATTAGTTCACAGTACGACAGTAATAACACCCCTAGAAAGAAAGCTTCTAAGAGTTTTACCTCCACTTGTATTGAAATTTGAAAGCGGTAAACGATCAGGAATCAAACGCAGCTTTTAATTTTGATTGAAACGCAGCCAATGATTGACGAGACCACTTAGAGTAGAGCGTGGGGCGAGCTACAAACTCTGCGCTCGTTTTTAGGCGCGTGGAAATTGGGTCACTACGGCACCCCTTCCTTCGACGACCTGCCCAGCGACCTCTAACCTTTCCGCCCCCACCGTCACGGTCCTGCCTCTCAGGTAATAAATGAACAGGTATTCTACAGCTTAGAGTCTCAGGCCTCCTCTACATTTGGTAGCGTGGATACACGTTCTCCGTGTTTTAATTGTCCTCTGAGGTATTCAGAACCTGATATATGTTTTGTTCATGTCATTCAGAACTTGATTCAGAGCTTTTGAATTACACTGGCTCGCAATGAAACTGACATTTGTACATCCATTTTTTACTCTTGCCCGAGGTATGGGGATACTAGGGTACATTTTTTCTCCTCTACCTCAAAATGAAGCTGCGAGGAAAGTATTTAAGGGTCAGAAATAATTTGGAACGTGTGTCGAATTTACGATCATAATTAATTAATTCGACAAAATTGTGATATCGAGCCTATGTGCTGTCAACTCGGCCCAAGCGACTGTAGTCACATCGGCTACAACGTCACCGTCCTCCACACCCAGGGCAAATGCGGGGTTGAAGTTCCCTTCTTTTTCACCGAAATCGTACCGTTCTGGTGTTTTCTGAGGTGGAGGAAGCCCTCGTTATACGGTTATTCTTTATCCATTCTTACGTGACTAGTTACATGTATTTTCTTATTATTTTCCTTCTTATTTAACTTCTTTTTTTTACTAGTTTCATGTATTTTCACGCCTGCACGGGTACCTGTCGACGCGCTGAAACGACGCGTGTTCTTATTTTACGTAGGCTGTACAATCAATGAAATAAAAGTACTCATCATTGAGTACACCATTGAGTACACTGCATCAAAACGCTTGTCATATTTGAAGGCGAATATGGAAGAAACTGTTAAAAATTATTTGATAGAGACAGATTTTAGTTTTGGAGCAAAAATAGATTTGAAAATTGAGAATCTCCGATTCACTTTAATGCTTACGAGAGCAATGGGAAGCATTTATGTGTTTTTAAAGACTTGAAATAAATTGTACCTCTTTGCTGTTCACCATTAGAATTTTAATATTTTCACATCATTTCCTTGTCAACTGTTGCAATAATTCAATTTCAGTCCCGTAATAACATTTTCGTAGCAAAAACTCGAACACATAACTTCCAACAACCGTGAAAATAAATGTTCGACTATCTCCGGTTTATTGACTCGCCATTCATTTAGGTCTCACTGTACAATCAACAAAAATTTAGGCCAGTGCATAGAAATTATCTTAATTCGATGATGCAGTTTGATTTAATCTATGTTTGCCCCTGCGCACGCGGACCTTCATTTGTTCTCAGTGTTTGCCATTCGCAAACGCTAGAATGCAACGAATATTTGTCATCGCATTTTCCCATCGCCGCGAGGGTTCACCCGGTAAGCAAAGTGGGACTTAAACTTGATAAGACGACTCACTGACGGCGAAGACTTGCCTTCCTTATCTTGGCTGATGGACGCCACGGCGGCGGTCGATCTAATGGATGGGATGATGAAGCCCTCGTGTTCTCACGACCGTTAGTTATGGGGGATGTAGGTCAATGAAGTACTCTTCTCATTATCATAATTGATGGACAAAATCACTCTTTCTCTTAAAGTGAACTATTGCTCGTTTTCTAGTGCACGAGGAAAAGTTTTTTGTTGTTGGAATGTTTAATTAGTATCCATAAATCATTAAATGCGAAGAATAAACGAGAGTCTAATCTGATCACACTCTTGTTTATTCTTCGCATTCAACGACTTATGGATGCTAAAATTAAAAATTCCAACAACAGAATACGGCTTGAAACGTTGTAACGTTGAAACGAATGTAAGTAACTGTTAATTAAAAAATATTTCATTTTGGTCTAAACTGGGATAGCAATGTCTATTCAAACAGTTGATATTTAGTTTATTATCTTAATTGCAAACTAGCATGATGTGTATTCCATGAATAACGAAAGTGGGTTGATAAAATCATGAAAGAAACAAAGGATAACAATCAACCATATTACAGCCTTTCAAAACTTCGGTAGAAGAACTAATTACTGACACGAAGGAAATAAGAAATTATTCTCACCATTATAACACTTTTCACGTGCTACCACAGGGAACATTACTGCAAACGGCGCTGATATGCAGCAGTGTCGTTGATATGATATCATATATAGTGTCGTAAATTAATGTAATCTGAAGGAAGTTATATCTCTCATTTAATAGAATACTACATGACAGTATTTTGGTTAACATAGCAGGTTTATGAATAATTGACATCAAAGGAGACGATGAATATCAATTTTATTGAAAAATCAATCCATTTTAAGAATAAAGTATTGCAAATTTGGTCATTTTTGTCGCAGCGCGTATGCTAGTTAAAAAAACGGCTTTTGTTCAATCTATCAAAGACAGTGCACTCTAATGACACCAGCTACTTCGTGCGGTTGTCCTGCATTTATACGGCTTCTTTTAATGTCCTGCACTCTCATTCTTATAAAGTTTATTATAAATCTTGCACTAAGAAAGACCGTAGTATATAAATTTATTTGTTTATTGCTTTAGGATCACGCTCAGTGCCCGTCAGACGAACGGGGACGGAGGTTACGTCCGTTTCCGCAGGGGAAAGTTCATTCATTTCGAAAATAAATATTGTAAGTCCCATTATTTTTGACGGGGCGTGCCACAATTTTATCTAATAATCCCCCATTGAGAAATGCGCGAAGACGGAAAATAATGGTTAAGTTCCTCTGGCAGACGACTCCTGCGCGAGATTCTAGTTACTCATTACCGCAATCTCAAATTCTTACCTAAATTTTTCGCCTTTGAATCCACATTTATCGATCTTCTTTTCACATTCTCGCTTCTCAATTGCTTTCGTTGAATTTCAAGAAATGCATTTGAGAGAACAAGGCTTCGTAAACTAACTCATTAACCTCGATTTTGCCATCACTGCAATATTAGCTCTAGAGTCGTACACGTGATGCCCAGAAATCAGGGCCACTTTCGTCAAAAGTTCATCTGTGCTCGAGCAGTAAAATCTACGGGAGCTTCACATCACCTTCTCAAAGTACCTTGTGATCAATCAACGCTAGCAAGCAACCCTGTTGCAAATCCATCTAATAAATGGTACTTTTGAGCATACTTGAGTTCATTTTACTGTGGAATGAGCTGAAGCATGTTGAATTTTCATTAATTTCTTCCTTTCAGTGTAAGTGAGACCAAAACTTTTGGAAAAAGTAGATAGAAGCTTAACTCATTTCAGAAATTAGTTGTTAAACTTTATTCGAGAAGCCATTCAATCACACACTGGGAAAGAATAATTCATTCAATTCAAAGATCATCGTGCAAGGTTTAGGAGGAAGTCCTGTTTAGAAATGCTCACTTTGAGATGAGTAAATTTTATGATATCCAGTCTACCTAACAGAAGACACTATACACAAGAGCTCTACAACGCCACAGCTTCAACTATTTCATTGGATGAGCCCCAGACAACGGGAAAGATTCATTCTTGAAATATGAAAAATATGAAATAAGAATCAATCGATGCCTATTGAATCTCCCTGTCAAATAATGACACCTAAGAATGAATGGATGGGGCATTAGGCGGTTATAAGAACATATTCTTTTCGGATTTTAAATGTTCGAGAAAATATTAGAGTTTTGAAAGGTTGCAGCAATGGCAAGCTTATTGACGAGTTCTTATTTTATGCATGATTTTTTTCGAATATACAATTGCCAGACTATATTATTCACGAGACTTGGAAAGCGATTTCTTCCATTTTTTCTGATTTCATTCCCTTGGAAACGAGTCGTGCATAACAGCTTCAAAGCTAGGGAAAATCAATAAATAATTCTCCCTAAAAAAAGGTTTTCCAATTCTCCCTAAAAAAAGGTATAAGTGTAAGCAATTGATTTGATTGAACGATTTACAGCTTCTAAACTGACTGCAGCTACACTATAAGAGAATTTTTGACTAACGTGAAATGCTTGCATAGTTCACGTACACTTTGGGAGACAATTATGAATGGAAAAGAAACAGGACTCGTAGTGAATTCATAAGCGTACAGCATCCAGTGACTGAGAGAACAGCAAGAGCAACACCGCATTAAAGTCACATAGACCTTTCACAGCATCCTACTCAGACTCTGCTCTTTGCATTTCATGTCCCCCTTCATCTTCTTGTTCAGTCAGTTCATGGAGGGTTTCAGGTTTCGCTGGTCCAAGCATCACAGGCATCAAGGGATCCCTCGGGCACAACACTCTTGGGGACGTACAAGAAATGGAATAAGTAGCCGTGAATAGATAGTTAAAAGAAAAGAATCTTCAGGAGTACTCAAGTCAATATGTAGTATTTTATCTTTTTACCGAGGCACATTGAGTGGTTTGCTGCTATGATGTGAGAGTTGGTGTCATGCCTACCAGCCACCGCAGCGCCTGCTGCGAGCAAACTTTCCGGAGTTCTGCATAATTCATCACAGCAGAAGCAGGCAGACACAGGCAGTGTCCCCCTGCTGTGCTGGGGGGCGGGGTTGCTACGGCACGCTACGCGTCTAAGAGTGTTTGCACCTATGGGCATGAGTGTCAAAATTAAGGAAGTCGGTGTAATTGTACTCATCACTTTTGAAACGCGCTGAAGAAAATGAGAGTAGCTTTTGAGTGATCACGTGAGTCATGGCTCACTTTTCCAAATGAGCTTCCATTGTGCCAAACAATTCCTTTACTATTACTCTATTATTTTTCTATTATTGTGCGAAGGCTTGAGGTCAACTTTTGGACTGATCTACACCATGTGTGCCGGTGAGGGGGGCATGTGTGTATGCTGGTTGTACACATTACGTATGTGTCCACCTTTATCTATTGAATTCTTTGCAGGAGGTAGCAGTTCAAGGAACGTCCAATTTTTTTAAATTTATCCGTTGTTTGCTCAGTAGGAGCTCAGTATGCATTGTAGGAAATGTCACTGTTTGTTTATTCCAACTTTTTATATTTACTTCTATATATATATATATTTATATATATATGCATGCATGCATTAATTGTTGAAAATAATTCCTAGAGAATTATGGGCTCATTCCGTGGAAATCTTACTGTGAACAAAGGAATATTTAGGCAGAAATTACACCCTGCTTCTGACACCATGTAAAAACTGTAACGTTCTCGTATTGGGCGAACACGGGTAGTGGTGATGGTTGCAATGACGGTGACGTGCGTGGAGCTCATTAATAACTTGATACTGGGGCAAAAAATACTGAAATGTGTAAAATTAAAAGTAGGTGTGACCGCCTCCTTTACTTAATAATTTGATGCTGCAGCAAAATACTACTATTTGCCTGGAATCCCATCACAACGACCTCGATTCGTCGTTAAAATCTTACCCGAGTTTCAACTCTTTTCCTCGTTACAACTCCACGATTTGGAGTTTCTTTTCTTTCCTTATCTTCGTAAGTCGGTAAAACTGCATGTATGCCCGAAAATTGGCACCTCGTCTGATCTAAACTTGCCAAATTGAATTTGGATTGAAAGTACAATTTTACCATCGCAGACAGCCCTTTCTGCTGCCTACGCCAGACACACATGAGATCTCCACGCGGAGGCCGTGGCATGGACGGCCGGAGGCCTCATTGGACATGCCGTTACCCTATAAGTACCGCTAGCCCTGGATTACCGCTAGTGTGTCACTTTAGCTTAATGTATTGTTAAGTCATAGTAAGATTTTCTCAATAAACGAGACCATAAATCCCCTGGAATTGCTATCAACAGTTAATTGCGCACCTTTCTGTCTCCAATGAGCAAGCGAGCTTCTTAACTTTCGTTCGTTAGGCACGCAAATGTGAGCCCTTAACTGGGCTCCGTTGCTATAATTGAACCCTGTTCCGTTATACGTCATTACAGAATCCGTTATCGGGCGTAATGACGTAACGGAATCCGTTATCTGACGCGATGAAGTACAGTGAAGTCGCTACTCGCCATGCTGTGTGCACGTCTGGTGTACGTTGGTCACTCGACACGCCTGGAAGTTACATTCGAGGGAGTAGGACTCGGTGGTAATGTGGGTTACCAACTTCTGAGCAATGACTTAGACTTGGATTGCTTTTTACGTCCCAAGGTTTTGAAGTCGGGGAGGTTGAGCGAGCGCGAAAACTTTGCAATGAAAATTATTTCATCTAATTGCATGCTCTATGCTCTAAAATAATTACGATTGGCTTATTAGCATGAGCTGAATAAATAATAATAAAATATGAAAGTTTTCAAAGTCATGAAATTGCACGATTAAAAATGCTCGCCATAGTTTATACTTGCTACATAAAGTCCGGCCCAGTTCACCGTGAAGGTAGAGTCCGGCCTGGCCTACCGTGAAGGGTAAACTCCAGCCTGGATCAGGGTGAAGGGTAAACTCCCGCCTGGATCAGGGTGAAGGGTAAACTCCCGCCTGGATCAGGGTGAACGGTAAACTCCAGCCTGGATCAGGGTGAAGGGTAAACTACAGCCTGGATCAGGGTGAAGGGTAAACTACAGCCTGGATCAGGGTGAAGGGTAAACTATCTACAGCCTGGATCAGGGTGAATGGTAAACTATCTACAGCCTGGATCAGGGTGAAGGGTAGACTACAGCCCAGCTCACCGTGAAGGGTAAACTACAGCCTGGATCAGGGTAAATGGTAAACACCCACAGCCGGAGTCGTGAGCTCCAGCAATCGCGCGCCGGCCGTCAGTGGCCGCTAAAGAGGTCTTCAGGCTTCGCAGAGCTCAATAAAGAGACCAAAGAACTCGCGTAATTGCCCTCCAGAACAAAGGGAATGATCACCTCCCTCAAGACCCACAAATGCTGTTTGACTTTCTATCGTGTTCGGAGGACACGTTTACTTTATTTCACCGGTTGAGAAGAGTCTTGTGTGAAATATTGTAGTTAGTTTCCTTGCTCCAAAGTAAGCAAGTCTAAGCAAGATCTACTTTCACCGTTCGAGTGGTCGAGACTCGGTTTTTAACCGTAGTTTGTGCGTTTCAGCTTTTCACGCACTCGCACTCGCACAAACTCGAATATGTGACCACTGATCCAATCTCGAACTCAATGTAGATAGAGGCAAGAGTCACGGACTCGAGCGCTCAATACTTTCGTCGACGTAAGTAAAAATAAATGTTCTCAGCAAAGCAAGATGCTCAATTGTGTAAGTTGCATACTTTTTAATCTTGCTTTCAGTACCATCTAGATGCTGTGGAGGGCCATTTCCATTGAAACAGAGTACGCTCAGAAACCGAGGGCAGTCGGCACGAGCACAGAGTTCGAGCGAATTATCACTGCATCTAAGAATCTTGTTTCTCAGTAAAACAACACGACCTCCGGAGCGGAAGAACTAGAAAGCCTTTCTCGCTGTCGTTCTCATTGCTTGAAACTTCTACTTTCTTTATCAGAAGGGAACGCCCTGCATTTTTATAACACCACTTAGGAGAGTGTCCGTCTCGTAGTCCTTTTAAAGAAGGTAATCCTAGTACTCTACACAATCGTAGTTCACCTCATTTCGGCTAATATCCGTCTCGAATTCTATGACAAATGGAACCCTAATACACTGTATCATTATAGCTCACTTTACGCCAGGAAATATCGGTCTGGTGCTCTCTATAACAGCAGGGAATCTATAGCATCATAGCTCACCTCACCACGGAAAAGTGTGTCTGGGAGCCGCGCGGCTCTGGCCACTCAGGAGCCAGGTTTTGAGCCACATTTGACAGCAGGGCAGCTCGCGTGACCTGCGACTGCACGTAAAAATGCTCGCGTGACGTCGTCGCGTTTCTTACCTTGAGGTAAGTCGCGTTGTTTTTTCTGCCTTTCCGAATAGAAAAGAGAAACTAATGTGCCATTGCTCAAAGCTAAGTGAATGGCACATGGTAGTCGGATCCCTTGCTTGCGCCTCACGTTCCCATGTCAAACACGCGTAGATTTTTTTTAAATTGTAATTATGGTTTGCGAAAAAAATTTATGACTGTGCATTTCTGCAGCAAAAACTTTGAAATGTTATTTTTAGCTGGTATTGGTTTCCATAACAGGTCCGTGTTAAAATTAGGTACGATTTTGTTGAAGAAGAGAGAAATTGGTCGCAGCGAGTCATCTAAGGAAGATGGATTATCTTGAACTGCTTGAACTGAAACAAGGGCACAATTTTGGTGTAAGTGTTTTTCTTTTTTGAGGCGTTGACACTGTTTGGAAAATGTGTAAATTGTGCGGTGGGTAACTTCAACTGCGTTAATTTCTTAGTTTCCTGGAACACATCAACGACCAATTCCCGTCATGTGAACTTGGACGAGGTTTCATCTCGTGATATATATATATATAATCGTCTATATAATCGTCGAGAAGTTGCGTCTAATAATTTTTAAATTTTAATGCGTTCGTTTTAGATATTTATATATATTCACCCAATCCATATTCTTTTCAGCAAATTTCGTACTTTCTACCAGAGTGAAATATTTTTGAGTCAACTAAACCTTGGTAAAGATAAAGAAGTTTTGATACTATGTGAAGAGGGTTATCAAGATAGTCTTATTTATATTTTTCTTCTTCTATTTCTATTTATCTTTTTTAACTGGTGCCATTCCTGGCCCAAGTACGCCAGAGAAAGGTAGTATGTGTATTGGAAATAACAAGTTCGTTCCATCTCCGACGAAGAAAAACTCTCCCGTCAATGCAACCAAAGTGCGCGCTAGTAACTCTCAGCAAAGAAAAGTTCAAGTCCTGGCTTTACGACTCAATAGTCGTTACAGCTCATCATTGATGCTCCGGTCGAACTCGCGCAACAGCAACCGAAAACGTCGACCGAAGACCAGCATTGTTCTCGAGCGCCATAAGGCGGAGCCAAACAAGGTCGGGGATCTTGCTGCAGCAACGAGTCTTGATCCAAAGGATATCGACGGCTTGCCCTACTCGGCCGCGGAAGCCTCGGCAGCACCAAAGCAATTTGCGGGGCGGTCGATCAAAGATCACGGCAATCAGATCAACGAGGCTAAGGCGTCTCAAGTCTTAACCGTCCAGCCACGCTTCATATCGATGTGCACCCCCCGCCATGATGATTTCTGTCAAGGACGTACCTCAGTATTTAAGAGTAATACGAATTATGCTCAATACCAAACACATGAGTCCACTAATATAGAACAGAAGTTTATTTTTCCTATTCAATTAGATGACCTACCATCCTTAGATTGTAAACCCAAGGACTTCTATAGAAAACCTGCCCTACCACAAGCAGCAATTCCTTCAGATCGGAAGGCTGGACAGTTTGTAGATACGACCTATCTTAAGACCGCCAATATATCTCCAAGTGTATACCGCAAAATGAGTGAAGAGTTCAAATCCTTCGCTGACATGAACAAGGAAATTGAATTTGAAAATGCAAGGCTGGGGACGTCAGCAAAGATTTCTCAGAGGACCCCGGCCAATACAGCTCTTAAAAATACGTTCCTGCTTCAAACCGAGAGTTCCGTAGCATTTTGCCACTCGCTGTGCAATGCATTATCGTTCATCATTGTCATGACTGCTCAGCGAATGTCGTCATGGAACCCCTATGGTCTCTTCCGTACTTGCAGAGGCTCATTTCAGCCGATTAGTAGTAAAAGGACTCCAAATCAGCCCTCTTTGCAGTCTGGTCTGAAAGAAGACTCCTCCTTGCGAGCTCGCCCGCTTCCCTGGGGCATCATGAACGGGTCTCACAAACCGCTGAAGAAACTCCAGACTTTAAGGACGACGTTTGTGCTGGCTCTGTTGCTTTTGTCACTCACCGCTGTGGGGGCCAGCGAATTTCCCGACCGAGAATGTTGCGACAGCGTGCCGCCCCCACCACCTCACTACCACAGCGCTACTTCCACCACCACCACGTCCACGCCTCCACCTCACCACTACAGAATTGACTCGTCCATTGGCAACAAACTTGGTGAGTAAATCCCTGAATTTGTTCAGTGAGCCGTATTGTAGTACAACTGTGTTCTGCACTGCGATTATCTTCGATCATTATTTCGGGATGTTTGTAAACCCCAGTCAGCAAATTGAATTAAGACTCAATGTTAATGGTTACTCGGTATCTTAAAATAGACCTTATAAAGGTAACTCATCGCATACGTCGTTGATATTTGAGTGCACGGTTATGCTTTTACGTGCGCGCTGGAAAGTAGGCATTTTAAATCGATATTTCCATTGTTTGCCTTGAATTGGAGATCTGAATGGAAAGGAACCGTGGTGATGATCATTTATTATGACTTAATACTATTTCTTGTACTCTCAATTGCGTAGGTACAAGCGACACGGCTGCCTTTACCTCTTTGCGAAAATCTAGCTCATACCTAATGTGTATATGGCACAAAGCTTCATTTAGCTTTATACGAAAAACGAGCATCATCTTTGTGGGAGTATATTTGAAATCCATGTGTACGGTAAAGGGTTAAATGTGTACTGAAAAACAGCCTAGTCGATTCTCTTTACGAACAGCGCACTCGACCAAGTCTCGGCCCGAAGTAAGCAACAGTGGACTCGATTCTGGAACCGTTTTATTAGTCTCTTGATAAAGTAATTCAGAAGTTTCAGGTTTACTGCCTCGGACGGGCATACCTGTCCGTATGTACGAGGCTTGGCAGCCAACGCGCGGTCAAACGACTCGAGACAACCTTGTTGAGTTCCAGTTCCCGTCGTTGATGATACGTGCCTCTTGAGACGGTCCTTCACAGCGTGAACAATAACTAATGAGCATTCTAATTTATGGAGAATGCAACGAAATTCTCCTTTTTTTTGCTGCAAATGCAGTTCATTCGTTTGGTAATCCCCTAGCTCGTGACTAACCCAAATATTCTGAGGCACTTCGCGCACTGACCATCTCCTATATGTGTAGGAGGCAGGAGAAAAGTTAGCGTGAAAACCTCCAAATTCCGAGCTGAACGGTTGGCGTCTGTAATCGATTCATACGAGAGGCACGCGTGCTTCTATTTTTCTGAGCTCATCTCACACTAATTGAGCCAAGGAAAAACTGCCCCCCCATCGAAATAAGCTCGGCAGAGCTCAGAGACGGCATACCACCGTCGTGGGATGGAGGACTAAGTCGCGCCGTTACGACGCTCGCCCGAAATGACTTGGTTAGAGACTAATGAAATCAAACTTCTTTGCACCGCTCCTCAGCCAGCTGTCTGATTGCCTCCGGAATGGACAGAAGGGCGAATGCAAGTCTCTGACTTGAGCCGAGATTTATAAAAACGTCTTTCAAGGCGTCAAGGAAGGAATTATCGAGTTAAGTTAGGGAAGTGGAACCATGAAAAGAACTTCAGCAAACTAACACGTTAAAACGAGCGGAAATGCTCAAAGAATTTTTGTCACTATCTTTGCCTGGGAAATCTTGATCTAGCGAGGATTCTTGAGCGTTGAAGAAACTCGTGGGACAATATTCAGAAAAAGTACAGTCATAAATGAACTTGGAGTCGTTTGGGTAATTTCGTTTCTCTCGAGAATTGAAAGACCCACGAAGATTCCAACTTTCAAGAACAATAAGTGCTCAAAGACGGCAACCGTGCTGAAAAGTTTAGGAAACTTGGAAAAGCTTTCCGCACGCTGGGAGTCCATTAAAGACCTCGAGAAGTTCTGTGAGAGGCCGGACGGTGTCCAGATGCATCAAGGCTCCTCTGCCTCTAACGCCGCCCAATGAAACATCCCAAATTGAAGGCATTCCTTCCTAGGCCTTGGAGCAGTAGGCTCGAGTGCAAGGCTATCTGCCGCCGTCGAGGCGCAGAGAAGCCGCCGCAGATTCGGCCTTATGCAGCAGAGTTTCTTGGGAGCTCAAAAGTAAACTAGTCCTATATTTAATTTCTGATTCTATGACTTAATTAACCCTTTGTCTACCACGGTAACTCTAGCTACTAAGTTTGTCAGTTTACTACTTCGGGGAAAACAATTCAGAGTAATTACGCTGCTATAGAGTAAGATGTTGGGCTAAATAGAGACTCTAGGGTAATCAGCAGCATTTGCAAAATTATATTTATTGAAATAAAAGTCATTCAGCACTACTCGGCTGCTGCTCCCCCAAAGAGTTCATGCCAAGTGAGATGTTTAACGTCCTTGTTTAAATTAAATGGCATGAAACTAAATCAAAAAATTATTTTCACAGTATCATTCGTTTACTAATTAATCGAGGTTAAAATTTTGTTCATAAGAAATCCCACGAAAGTATTTCATTTTGACATCGGGACTCCTTTCTTCGTTCAAGAAACTTCTCTAGATAGCGCGAAATTTTTGTAATGGAAATGAACTAGCATTTAGTCGCAAACGTATTTTAGGACACGAATAACTTTTCCCTAAAATTCCTTTCCTCCCTATAGTATCAAATTTTCGGTAGACCAAGTGTTCATCCTTAAAGGACTCCCGTAATTTTGAAATGTAATGAATTTTACAGTAGAAGTCATATTTTGCGCTCTTCTACTCATTTTCACCCCGGGTTTTCTATTCGCGAATTTTGAGTTTCAATTCTAGTCGTTAATGAGAAAGAAGCTCAAGGCCTGCCTTCCTCCTCTGAAGATCGATTTGCTGATCTTGCAGAGTTGAGTGCCTCGAAGTCATTGGAGTTTTTTGCTTTACTGTCGGAAGGCAGCCTGCGAAGCGTTTGTTTGCATCAGCATTTCTTGAGAAGTTGGTGTTTATTAAACGTATGGGACTGCCTACTACCGACTCCTGCTATGAGGAGTCCATTGTTGCCCATGTTGTTCAAGTGTCTGTGGCCTTCAATGGAAGATGATTTAGTTCAATTAAAAAAACGAAGGGAGCGAACTCTTATTGATGTAGAAAATTCATCGACTAATGGTATGTAAATTTGGAGCATTATTCGACAGAATCCTAAAATGTTGGATTCTCTTGTTTAAACGACTTTTGGGAGTCCAGCTCCGTCATCAGTTCACCGAGAGCAATTTAGTTCTAATGTAAACTTTGAAAATAGAAAAAATTATAGGGCAAATAAAATTGTAAAATCCGAATATATAATCATTACAGCTTTCTCTGTTACCCATGCATTCTATGAGCTCGATGTTATGATTATTTTCAAGGGAAATTATAGACGTCCGTAGATAATAATGCAGGGTAAATACAGACTTCAGTAGATAACAATGCTGAGGGAAATACAGACTTCAGTAGATAACAATGCAGGGGAAATACAGACTTCAGTAGATAACAATGCTGTGGGAAATACAGACTTCAGTAGATAACAATGCTGGGGGAAATACAGACGTGAGTAGACAATAATACAGAGGACTATAAGTAGAGGCGGCAGCAGGTGGTCCCCCTCAGAAGCGGCTGCTCGTCACACAGACGAGAGACGCCAGGAATTGGGTTTCTCTCGAAGTGTTTGAGCTCGAATTGAGCTCAGAGCTCATAACGACCAGCCATTCAGCGTAAAAAATTTGAATTGTCAATTTCAGCAGAGAGATGCGCTGCAGCATACTTCGAATACCTCGCTTTAAAAACTTGAGCTCAAATCAAACAACGTAAAAAGCAAATCCGACGTATGTTGAGTACTCTGTGTAATGCACTCATGGAAGGATTACGTACACATACGACACTTATGGAATGATTACGTACACATCTAACACACTTATGGAATGATTACGTACACTTATGGTTCCCTTGAGGGGGCAGGGGGACGCTATTAGGTTACCCCAGCTCTAGATAGGCCTTTGGCACTTATATCTTTTATGCCCACTTTACTTCTGTCAATTTTCACACTTTCTTATTTATCTCTTCTATGTTTTTTTCTTCAGCATTCATGTTTTGCTGTTTCTATGCGTACGGGATTCTGTGTGGAAACTCGCCTTATGCGTGGATACCCCGTTCTCTTTAATTAGTCCGCACTGAGTGGTTTTTTTCCTTTCGCTCTGTTGGGATCGCATTCCATGGAACTACGGGGCTTTGAACTAACAAATAACAAAAATATAATATAAGGACCCATGTGGTCCTCGAAACTTTATTAGAAATATTTCGTGGTTTCGCTGCCCGCTTACGTGGGGTCCCAGTCGGCTGACCTGCAGTAGTTTCTTCATGGCGTTTAGTTGTCAGTCATGGCTGAGGCTGGTTCTGGTATTGCCACCTGGCTCGAGGACGCAGCCCTGCAATAGTTCCTTCAGACTCAATGCTAAACAACTCCTTTCTACTCAGTGCTAAATAACTCCTTCAGACTCAGTGCTAAATAACTCCTTCCTACTCAGTGCTAAATAACTCCTTCCTACTCAGTGCTAAATAACTCCTTCAAAAGGTCTGTCATCGTCTTGATGGTTCGTAGATGTACAAAAAATCGATTTCTGATATAATGTAAAATTTTGACCTACATCAGAGCCCTGTAGAATAGTTCAGACTCTACGACAGCTAATTAGGTTGAGATTTTAAGTATTCCAGTAAACGTGTCGGGAAAATAATTTGAATTCTTCAGCGAAGTTCATATACCTTACCTTATCTGATCTTGATCTTATCGCTAACCAGATTATCTTCCAAAGTAGCTATGCTTTCATATTGCTGAGCCAAGCGTCTGTCTCAATAAAAGAATTTCCTGAACTATGAGGTAGACGACGTTCAAACTAAAATGCCTTAGTAAGTGTCCAATTCTAAGGGCTGAATTAGCTGTCTCGAATTGCCAGTCTACGGAGTTCCGACTTTAAAATAACTAAGAAAATTTAACATCCAATTTTTGTTGGAGTGCGACAGCGAGAGGCCACTCGAAAAGGCGTCCGAGTTGCGCAGACTGAACGCAGACTCGGAAGCGCTAGGTTCTCGAGGCGAAGGGCCTGGCTGGCCTCTCCGCTGACGCTGCATAGCACAAGTACTTGTGAAAACTCACCTCTCCACCGACTCTCTAAGCAATTTAGCACACTTAACCTCCGCTTTCAAATTATTCCAATAACCAAATTTCGTTTTATAATATATACAAAAATTCGCACCTCTTCCAAACCCCGCTGAAGATAAAACTCTAAGTTCTGTTAAGCTCCTTGATGCTGATGGTGTTGAACATTGTCTTCGAGAAGTCTTCCCTTACTTGACGAGCTGTGTAAACGTACGAACCCTATCCTCAGGTTAAAAAAATGCTAAATTTAAACAACTGAAAACACAGCTTCGTCACCAACGTGAGGAATTTTATTCAAAACATATTGAACAGTATAAGTGTTGGCGAAATCGGCTGTACTGATTTATTTAGCTTGTAGTTTAGTAGATTTGCTCATCACGATGCAGCTTCGTGAAACTGAGCGCTGTGGAAAAGGTCAGCAGTGTCGTCCCTGCCCTGACATTTTGGGGATTGATTGCTTGTAGAGCTTGGAAAATAGTTATTCAGCCATGTCCAATTCCCCGACCTTCAAATCAGGGCTGAAATGGGCATAAATAAAAGTAAAATATTCAAAGATGGTCTGACGTCTTACATTTGTGTCCTGTAATTCTTTTGTATAAAGTAGTAACCTGTTAACGGTCACTGCCCAGGTGGCCAGCGGTGCATTTACACAGTCTGTGTACTCTTCAGGGTTCGATTGAATGCAGCAACCACGGCGTTCACATAGCAGGTCAGCAGTGACCGTTCCAAGGTTGAGGGACGTCGTGCGAGTAGTAAGGGCTGCTACTAGTCTTCTCAGCTTCATCTCGCCGCTGTTGTGTTGCTAGCAGTCTGTCCACAAATCTGATAAGGGAAACAGCCTTCATTGCGTAGTTTCCTGCAAACAAAATGAACCATCCGGGATATCGGTCAAGAATGGAGCAGATTTTTTCGTGCTTAGCTCCTTGAATCGCGAGTCAGCTGCGGGCAGTAGAAACTCATTCTTTGTGTGTCGTATTCCGCTAGAAGTTCTGACGGAAACCGAATAATCGAAAGCTGAATTAACATTTCTCCGTCAGAACGAATCTAGATCGAAAGAAAAATATGGTCAAAAATAGTTTAAAATGAAACCGTAACTCACGATAAAAACGCAATGTAACAACGAGGTTTGATAGTGGTTGTATCATAATGTCATGCGCCCCAGCAGTCTAGAGCCGACTCGATCCCAGCCATCTTAGAGGCAGAACCGAGGGAGTCAGTCCTTCTTGGGGCCCTGGGGTGCTCCGAGAGCCGCGCTAAGTAAGTTAGCTTGGAGTTAAGGCCCCTGTGCGTACAGCGTCGGAGGTAGATCGAAGGCTCATCTAGCCTTGGTTACTAGCTTGTTGAGGGTTGTTGCGCCCTGTAGCCAGGCTCTGGAAGGCATTTGAGGCACCCGTAATTGTGCTATTTAGCAACCTGCTAAACAAAGCGAAGCTGACGGCGAGGAGCTTGCCTAACTCGCCGCCGTGCTGGATAAACGGCCAAAGTTGCGTCGTGAGCAAAGTTGGATTCGTTGTGAAGGAATTCTGAGATGTGCCAAAATATTATCATTTGATGAGTTAGCATAATCACTTTTTGGTATAGGAACCTGGTGACGATGAGGTTTCTCTCTGTTTTTGATTAGAGAGTAATTTACGAAATGCGAAATGTGCATGGTGATGATGTATGAAATGCGAGTGATCGCCATTGCGTTCGTGTAAACATTTACGAGAAGACTTAATCTGTCGCAACAGCAAATATTTTAAAGAATCTTCAGTCAATCCCTTCAGAGATGCACGCTTCACAAATTACCCAAGATATTTAGACTAAGGCTGTGCTACACTTTATAAAACATGCGAACAAACTCCCATTAGTCTCGTCTCGGCAAGTTTACTTGCGCCTAGTTTTCAAACCGAAACTACTGAGCGCTTCAATAAAACTTCACTTTTTTGCCTGTAGCGTATGGGAGAGAAAAATTAAAACTTGGTTCACAGACATTTCATTTTGACATGAGATTTGGGCGGCGGTTATGCTCTAGCGATAACAATCATTGAGAGTTCATGCGCGCGAAGTTACAGATGCCAAGTAATTCTTCCTTCAAGCCACGCGACGAGTTCATCCACGTTATGCACTGTGCTTTCTTGTTGTTCAATTGAGCGATCAAAAGTTAGAGGAGGAAATTACACTTCCACGACATAATAGTACTCTCATCAACGCCAGTTCCTGCCGCAATTTGTACACAAAGCCTCCACAAAGTTCTGCGTAAGTGACTGCTCTGCCCTGCGCTGAACTACCGTAAATCTTGGGGAAGCCGTGATGCGTCGCTGGCTTCTAATTAGCATGCAGTTGTGCTCTACTTCACTTCCTGCCTCCACGCACGGAACTTTGGGAGATCAATTCAGTGACTTGTGTTGCTGCCAAAGTCTGTAATCTGATGTAATGATCAGCGATTGGTTATTTCCTGAAGTAACTTATAGACGCTGCTGGTACGTGAAATGACCCTGTAGCAGACAATGAGTTAAAAACTGAACATCTGCCTTGTCAGTTACAATGGATGATTGCGATAATTTACATCTTTGACCAGGAAACTGGCTCACATTCTCGTCGCACAAGCATTTACAGAGAGTGTCAGTTGGACATGCTATTTGGGAATACATATTTTGCTCTAATCGTATTGGTCGTCAACAATTGGTTCCATGAAAGTACGAACTATGATTCAATGACCACTGGCCTGACACTAGTGACAAGAAATTGAAGGAACCACTTTAACACGTTCCTTGCGTTACATTGTTCCATAGTTTTCTTCTATAGGAAGTTGTAGCATAGGTTGAAGTGCAGACTCTACGACCACGTCGCAAAAAAGAGGATATGCTATTTAGCATGGTGTACTATTTAGCACGGACTATAAAGAACGGGGAATCAGTGCACAAGATGTGCTCCCACACAAGATCGCCTGCAAATACAAGCGGAGAGGAAGGAGGTCGAGTACAGGGACTTCCGGCCACTGTAGAAATGGGGCAATTTGGATACTTAGCTTTGTTCTTCTGTTATATTATTTTATATTATACATTCGTAAGAGTATTTAAGGTATTGAAAGGTATGGGAACCGTTTCTTTTTGTTTAATTTCGTTATTCGGAGGGAAACTAAACATTTCCATCGCAATATCCTGAATATTCCTCTTTGATATCATTTTTTTACCATTCCCACTCATTGTTACTTATCTGTACGACCAAGTGTATCGACCTACAGTGCATATTTGATCATTTGTCTACCTTCGAAAGGGGAGATCACCTCCCCGTCCCCCCAACTGAGGCCCACAACCACTTCCCAAGCCCAAAAAATTCAGGCGCTAACATTCAGGAATTCCACGGTCCACATAAACCCCATAAACATCATTTTAGAGCCACATAAGTGTTTTTTTTATAAAGTTTTCTTTCAGTTACTCTTCCTAATATCGTTAGGAAGTGTTTTATATTTATAAATGGCTCTCCTGTAAAATTCGAATTTTTCTGTTTTAGGAGGATCAAATCTGCAGTCTTCGTTGTACCGAAATGTAAAAGAACTCATTTGACGGTGTTTTCAATGCAAAATGCTTTAAGAAATAGAATTCCCTTTTTTTGAAACTTGAAAAAGATACATAGCTCTAAGTGAAAAACTTACATTTTTTCACTGTTTTTGAAAAAAAAAATCATGAATCAGATTATCGATTTCTTCATAAAGTAGCTCCAAATTGTTTATGTTCATATTGAATTGCATCAAATGAGACCTTTTCCATCGTTCTAGTGCAAAAATTGCGTAATTGATACTATTTCGAAAAAAATGTACAATTTCTGTTTTCTTTTCAGATCTCGTCTTCTTTCGAGAAACCGAAAAATTTATCAGCAAAATGTGCTTATTTCATCGAGTTACACACGTGTGCCAAATTTGAAGAAAATCCGTCCTATGGGAAAAGCCTTATTTCAAAATGGGACGATCCCTTTCGTATGGCGATGATGGAAGTTCTTTAACTTATGTTAGTTGTTCTGGAGTTTCATTACGAAGATTGTATTTCTGCGATTTTTTGTGTAATACATCATTACCTACCTTGACACATTTATCTCAAATTCGTGGAAAGCACCACCGCCGCAGAATAATGGTACCACGACGAGGAGTGGTGAAGTCAATGCGCGTGCGGCAAAACTAAGCACGGTTCCATGGCAAATCACGATCAACAAAAAATCTCAAAAATTCCTACAACGCATAAACTGAAGTGTTGCGTATCATATGCTCGTGAAAGTAACGCAGTGCATTATGAAGCCGTTCACGATAACTGCCATATCTCTTAGATGTGAATGCAGAAACATTTTCATGTCCGGTTGGGTCTTGCCTGCTTTCCGGCCGTCTTTGTTTCTCGTCTTGTTTTTGCGTTATCTTCAAAGCTCACATGGGAGTACTGCATCTCGAGTAAAGTTCAATCCTTTGAAGAATATATCGCAGTCTATTTTCCAACCCTCAGGCAGCTGTGACCATTAGCATAAAGCGGCAGCATCTGTAGTGACACAAGCGTTAAGAAGCCAGCCAAAGATAAGGCAGCTAACAAATCTCTTCTTGCCGCCCTACTGCCAAACTCCGGCGAACGTGGGATTTTTTTACGACAAGGTTTTCGGCGACATTTTTGCCGAAGCTTTGTAACGATTAATTAGATTGATGCTAATTTTGTGGGAAATGTTTTGGTTTTCATACGCTCAGTTTTCCTTAGAGTTTCTTGTAAATTACGAGTCAGAAATGCCGAGGTTCCAGTCTGATTACGAGCCAGCTCTTGCAAGTCTGATCTTGCCTGAGGGTGTATATGCGCGCGCTCTTTGTATTAAACCGTTCCCGGGAGGGGACCCGGGAGGGGGAGCCTAACCCCTGGCGGAAGCCGATAGGCTATGGTATGGTAAACCATTCCAATACAACTCATGTGAACATCAAATTCATTTTTCGTTATGTAAATTGTTACTCGCATATCATTTATATTGTTGATATTCATTAGCAGTTATGGTATTCATTAATATTCGCGATATTCATTTACGTACATAAATGATATCCCTTCGTCTTATCTCACGATAGCAAATAACACCCGTTTTTATAATATACATGTCAACCATATTTGTGCGGATTCCAATTCCTTTTTGCATCCCTTTGTTCATAAAATTCTCTAGATTCAGCCCAATTCATGCAAAGTCTGTACATAGGAAACCTTTGAAGGTATCCGAGGAAAGAGAAGCGTCCGTAACGCCTGAACCTCGTTCGTGTGAAACACGGCGCTCATGCGGCGCTTCCGAGGTTCTTGGGGGCCTCATCGATCTCACCTGACCAGCAGTGAAGCCGTGCGAAGGTTGGGCACATCGGTGTGGTGATGGTCTGGTGCGCTAAGCCATGGAGTGTGAGGCGGGATGGGTGGGGAATAGGCAAGGCAAGGTAGACATGGAAATGTGTGAGGCGGGATAGGTAGGGAAATGTGTTGGGTGAGGTAGACATGGAAATGTGTTGGGTGAGGTAGACATGGAAATGTGTTGGATGAGGTAGACATGGAAATGTGTTGGATGAGGTAGACATGGAAATGTGTTGGATGAGGTAGACATGGAAATGTGTTGGATGAGGTAGACATGGAAATGTGTTGGATGAGGTAGACATGGAAATGTGTTGGATGAGGTAGACATGGAAATGTGTTGGATGAGGTAGACATGGAAATGTGTTGGATGAGGTAGACATGGAAATGTGTTTGGTTAGGTAGAACCTAACACATGGGAATATTTGTGGTGGAATGAGGATAGGAATGTAGTACCGTTTCTTCGCGCTGGAGAGCTTATAAAATTTTAGTGCCCGCTCCATGTACCTCGTGCTCAGTCTTTCATCGAGAAATTGCAAATACTAAAAAAAAATTAGCAACTGCATTTTCACAGAATAAATACTTGAAACCGAGTAAGTTCAGTGTTACAAGTTCTCGAACTGCTTATCCTCTTCACGAACATCATTTATCCTGATTCCTAACATCAGTCACGCTCGGGCGGCGCGAACGATAAAGTAAACCTTCGTTGCATTACGTACATTAAGAAAGAAAGGAGCAGAGGGCGTTATTGACCTTGTCTTAGGGAGGTGCCGCGAGGCAGACGGGTAACAAGTCATGTTCAGTTATTAATTAGATCACGCGCCATCTGTGCTCTCTCCGGGCTGCAGTGCGCTGCTATAACAGAACCACAACACAACGGCAGCAACACCACCACAACCCAGAACACCGCAACACCAGGCACA
>VOMN01020167.1:0-25912 GCA_014899125.1 Orchestia grillus
TGCCACGCATGCCAGTCTAGCAAAATAACGAAACATAATCGTGCGGCGCAGCAGAGCTGTTCTTTCTCAGGCTGCAAATTTGACTCCCTACATTTGAACCTTGTTGGACCACTTCCACCTTATGGAGGATTCTCCTACATTCTTACTATCATCGACAGGTTCTCGCGTTGGGTGGAGGCGATTCCCTTGCCAAATGCTAAGACCGAGACGCGCGCTCCTTCGTGCACCTGTGGGTTTCTCGTTACGGAGTGCTCCTGACGATAACTCGCGATCGCGGTGCTCAATTCACGTCCCGTATCTGGACTGAGGTCACCGCACTCTTAGGCTCGTCGAGAATTCCGATGACCATGTTCCACCCTAAGGCTAACGGTTTATTTGAGCGTTTTCACAGAGACCTCAAGAATGCGTTCAGGTGCCTTAACAGTCACCCCGATAGGTCCGATCGGTTGCCCATCGTTTTGCTGTCCTTGGGCAATCTTACCCGCCAAGACCAGCGATGCACATTTTCGGAAATGCTTTACGATCAGTCATTGCGTCTGTCTGGTGACATAGTAGATCCGAAACAAACGGCCAAAATTTCATCGGTAGACCCAGCATCGTACGTTGAGGGCCTTTATTAACCTATGCGTGACATCACGTATGTGTCACCGCGCTTACCGCAGACAGCGGATAAGCTCGACCCGCGTCTTCAAGCCTGCGCTTATGTCTACGTTCGAGTCGACAGCGTCAAGCCGGCATTGACCGGCAACGGTTCCAAAGCCACAGTTGGCTGGAAGTTGCACGAGCTTTGCATCACGCAGGAATCAGCAATTAGAACTCATCAGTGTAGTAAGCGCACGTAAACGAAAGTGCGCGAGTGATTCACAGCAAATTTTTGGTATTGGAAAGTGATACAGTAACCATCAAGTATTGACTCTGAACTTAGATCACGACGACAGACTGAACCCATTTTTGGCACTTGACGCGATCATCGTTATTTGAAATGACAAAAAAGTTGAATAAAGTGTAAATGCTCCCATGAAACACCAGAGAATTTAAGTAAAATCTGCCGATCTGTAACGCAATTGCGAATGTGCCTGGGCTCACGGTAAATTGTATTCTTTTATTTGTGCAGTGTAATATGATTTCTGCGGTATTTGATTTCTTTTATCACAACATGCTTTGCGACCTTGCTAGCAATTTATTTATGGTGACCCGATTATTCATATCACCTATGGTAACATATTGATCAATTCTCGCTGAGCAGACATTCGCATCCCATGAACTTTCTGTAATTTGCAATTTCATTTCCATTGGCATTACTACAGTAGTGAATGTTTTTAAAGTATTTTTGCGGTTTGAAAGGCCTACTGGTAGCGTAATGGCCTCGTAATGGTTCGAATCTCGGCTCAGGCGAGCTCTTTAGATAGAATAAGTGAGGAATGAGAGCTATTTTAATTTTTGGGAGTAGAACCCCTGCCACTTAGGGTAAAAGAAGGGAGACAAAAATTATTTTCGCATAAAGCCGTTGTTATAAGCTTCACTTTGAGACTAATTTGAGGTCTCTAGATCAATNTAAAAAATGCAGAGTGGAACATGGAGGGTAGGTAAAACGTATGTGGGGGGATCGCACCCCCTCCTCACCGAGGGGCAATGAGAGAGCGTATTTGTATATGTGCGGTTGGAGAGAGTTAAGAGCTTTCGTTTGAGAGTAATTTGAGATCTCTAAGTGAAATACGTCAGAAATAATAGGTATATGAAGTAATTTATTAATCTTGGAATTTCTTGGTACTTTCCAGCAAGTTCCTCCTTTTGTACGGCGGTTGGTACGTAGGAATGGCTCGCCAGTATATACATTGTTTATTAAAGACCAAGGACATTTTTTTGTTGACAAGCTTTCTATTAGTTTTTTTTTTAATTTTCCCTATTAGAATTTTCAAATTGGGTCGTAGTTGATAAAGAATACTTCCGAAAGGCATTTTGAATTTTTCCCTTCGTATATAAAGTACCGCTGAATAGTACTTTAATCTCGCAATTCTTATTAAATCTAAAGCAAATTTGTTCTTGAAAATGTATGTTCGAACTTTTGAAACGTCGACCAATTTAAGTTCAAAATGCCTTTTAAAAGTATTCTTTATCAACTACGGCATGATTTGAAAATTTTAATAGGGAAATTAAAAAAAACTAGTAGAAAGCTTGTCAACAAAAAAATGTCCTTCGTCTTTAATAAACAACGTATAAAAATTCTATTTCCTGCCTGCAAGAAACTATATATATGTAAACTTTACATCAAGATAGAGATGAAACTAATTTAATTACTCTATCTTCCAACATAATACGTTTTTAGAACCGGAAGTATGTACTTTGAATTATGTTGACATCGTCGACAATGAGTACGTGGAGATTGCATCCACAGTAGTAACTAAGCGTCGTACACCGTAGTAAATAAAAAAACAAAAGAGGCTCAGAGCCTCAGACCTCAAAGTGTATGAACTCAGTGAACGCGAGTAACTTACCAGGTGGTATAGTTCATTATAGAACCACAGACACTTAGATCCTTGGATCATCACGGCAGAAGAAGAAGTGAACGCGAATTACGTCCGACGATAACCACGTGTCTGTTCATCCTACTAGTGTTGATTCGTTTGTGTGATTTTCCAGTTCTAAATACGCACATATAAATCTTTATCCAATATTTTAAAATATTGTTTTTCACCATGGCGGATCCTTTAAGCCTACTGCGACAGTACAACGTTAGCAAAAAAGAAATTATTACAAAGGGTGATAATGTTATATTTGGAGAGTTTTCTTGGCCCAAAACTGTCAAAACGAACTACCAAGTTTATGGGTAAGTTTTACCATTGGGTTGTAAGGCATGGTATAATTGAATAAAAGTGAATTGTTGTTTGTTTCTTTAATTCGTGAATGGCAACCTCAGGTTTCTCATACCCCTTAGTTTGCCCTGATTTTTTCCCTTGGTTTAAGGCTGAAAGCTTATGGTTTATATTTACCTTATTGCAGCCAACTGCATCGAGTGTCCTGTTTATTTTGGTGTCATCAGATAAGAATTTTTATTGAGAAGTGGAAACCTATTTTAGAATATTAAATCATAGAAAAACTTATATTAAAAGGTATTCAAACTGTTCTCATACTAATACAACATAATGATACAAACTCTATGAAAATTTAGGTCACATATTTTATATGCTCAGACTACTAGTATATGTTGTGTCAATTAAAGGAACAAACCTAACATAACCTAACCTTGTCAAAATGTAACTTTTATATAGTGCTATATAACTGAAAGGAAGCACAAGAGTGGGAGACAGGTTGATCAATTAAAATTAATTTTTTACAATTTTTCCTAATAGTATACAGACATGACAGAATTTATTAGACACTAATAAAAATACATTTCTGCATTTGAAATCATACTCAATAGTATTTAAAGTTAGTAATAGTGTTATATTTCTTGCTTTAGAGTACACACAAGGGTAGTAAAGCATGCCATGAACCAAAGAAACATTAAAGCTATTCAAATTTCAGTGAGATTGTGTCATGGGTTAACATGAAAATGGCGTTAGTCAATGCAAAATATCTGAAAATCTATCATTACTCCTTCCATCCTTTCTACAGTTAATTGAGTGACTTTAAATTTACAAGAGAGGGCAAGAAGCTTACAAAATCTCATTCAGATTGTCTTGGGCTTTCTGAAAAAACTTTCATTTTGTCCAAAGAAGTGTCAAACAGGAGCCTCATTACAAGGCCTCTGAAATAGCAATGCAAGCTGATGTCAATCCCAGAACAGCTGTCAGGTATCTCCACAAACTTGTCTACTGTAGCAGAGCTGTGAGAATGAACCACTTCTTTGTCCACCCATTATCAAGTGTAGAAATGATTGGTTGGATGAGATGAAGAAGAGACCTATGGCCTTTTGAAGCACTCATTTTCTCTGATGAGTCACGATTCACATTATTTTTTGACAGTTGAAGAGTGTGGGTATAGAAACTCTGTAGTCAAGAATTTGGTTTGAAAAATTTATAGCCAACAATGAAACATGAGGGCTTGTCGGTAATGGTATAGGATGCAATTTAAAGTGATGGTTGATCAGAGCTGGTGAAGTAAGAAGGAAACATCAATTCAGCCAAATGTGTGCCTATATTACAGGAAGGGATCCATCTAAGATTCTCATATGGCAGAATGAGTAAAGTTGACTCCCTATTTATGTAAGATGGAGCCGGAGCTCTATGTCACACTACTGCTAAAGCAACACAACATTGGTCAAGTCAAAATGGGATCAGGAAACTTCCATTGCCAAGTCAGTCCCTGGATATGAGCCCTATTGAACACCTCTGTAGTATATTATACCAGAAACTTTACAAAAGGAACAGGAATCCATCTTCAAATTCCAAACATTTAAGGTTATTGCGTGAAACATTGCAAGAATTCCATCAAGATGATGTCCATGAACTAATCACTAGTATGCCAATAAAGGTCATTACATTAAAAAAGAGCAAAAAGGATGTCAACCAAATATTAGTCATTCACAGAACTTCTAGAAGAAGATAAATTGCAAAAACTTAGTCATATGGGTCTCCTCAGGATGATTTTCAAAGTTTCTGTTGATAACTTTTTGGTTAATATTTATTCTACTGAGGCCAACTGCACAGACTGTCCTATTCATTGTACAGTTTTCACCTTAATGTCATTGGATAGGAATTTTTTCTGAGTAGGAAGTGGTAAAAACCTAATTTCAAAAGGTTTTTTACAAGGTATTATTGTGAAAAGTATGATCTTTCTCCTGCTCCTGTGCTTCCTTCTAGTTATAAGAGTGCATGTACAATAGTTATCTGCAATGGATATTTGTAATATAAACTTAGAAACTTTCTAAGCTCCTCATTCTACCTGTGGGAATATTTGTGAATTGCTGACACACTAAAAGTTGATTAAACCACTTTGTCTTGGATCCTTGATACTTTTTGAAGGGTGAGGAGTCCCATCAAAAGACCCCTATTAAGCAAACCAAACAGAAGCAAAAGGGTTGAGTGGGCACAGAATTACATGAAGGTTAATTTCTGCATTGTAATTTTCACTGATGAGTCCTGTGCAAAGCTTGATTGGCCTGATGGGTGGTCATCTGGTTGGTTGGCTGTTGAATGGCCGTTCAGCAGGGGTGCACATTTATCTATGAGATGGTGAAAAAGTCCCATTTTGGACGGGTATCTGAGGAGATAGTTAATTCGTATCTTCAAGCAAGTGAAAATATTGGCACTGAATTCAAATTCAGATTATGTGCTCATAGACAATACTTTTCTTTACTGGCTTAATGATCAACTAAGTATGAAAAGGAGGTCTTTGACATTTCACTAGGAAAATGTACCTGCACATATATCAGGGAACACAACCAAATGGTTGTTAGACCATAGGTTCAAATGGCATGACCATAAATTCTAAGGGCACAATTTAATGGTGTGGCCTCAAAAACAGTTTGAATTAGAATCCTGGAGAAAATTTATGGTCCAATGCCAAGAGGTAGATTTATGCTGATGCAAGGAATACCTAATTTTGTAAGTCCTGTGGGAAGTAATTGAAAATGCTTGTTCAATTAAGCCAGTGGTCTGCAAACTACGGCACGGCCTGAGGGCTAAATCTAGCCTGAAAGTGTTATCAATTCAGCCTACTTATTGCTATAAGTTGGATAAAAAAACACAACAAGTCTGTCTTATTAATACAGCTTGTGGACTGTGGTTTAGAGAACATGGAATTAAGCCATCTGAGATACCACAATTGATACTAACAGTTGACAGACATCTCATTAAAGTGTTGAAGAATAGAGGAAATTATATTTGTTCATAGCATACATTAAAATCTTAGTTGTTCTCTTGGTTGATTACCTATACCTTGTCATACTCTGTAATTGAATGCAAAAATAAATAAAAATAAATAATGGAATACAAAAATTGAAAACTGGCTGCGATGAGTGAAAAACTGCAAAGTAGTGTCACCCCCTCATTTTTAACATAGGTATATTGTTTGTGGATGTATAAGATCAATAAGTGTATATAAAACCATATAAGTGCATGTGTTATCATTAGACCATTAAAGATTAGTTTCAAACATGGAAATGAAATAACAGTGTAAATCAGCTCGGTCAATCAGCTTGCGAGATTCCCGAGTCGGGAGGGGTATCAAAAGGCGGTATGCTAGCCAGCCAATCAGAGATGTGGATTTTGAATTGTGTGGACACTCCCTGCCTTCTGCTAGCATGCGGGCAACTTTGGCATCATAATTCCTCAATTTTGAGTTATTGATGAATATTTGTGAACAATCCGCGGTATACTGAGGCCGCGATAAATGAAATATGAAGAAGCAAGGGATGACTATTCTTATTTTTCTGTTCCTTTGCTTATTCAAACAGAATCCTTAAATGGAGATTTATATATGATTCATTACAGTATAGTAAATCTAATTTTATTTGAATGCTCAATTGCAAATAATAATATAAAAATAGCATAAACAGTTCCAATTCTCAAATTTTTATCTAGAAAATATGTATACCTGTGTATAAGAAAATCTTATTCAAAAATTACTTTGCATAATCAAGCAGAATGCATGGTATGATTGTTAAGTATGAGCATAATTTTTAGAGTTTTGATGTGTAAAAAAACATTTGAATGAATATGCATTTATCATAATTATTAGGATTCTTTTTAATGGACATTGTTAGCTACAGAACAATTTTCAATGAGTTATCTATTTCACCAAGTTTTATATAATGTTTAAATTTTGGTACATATTGAAATGGAGGCTGCATAACTCATCCCCTGTTTATTTTGAAGATTGCCTGTGTGGTGATGTTTCAATGTAACAAGTTGTATTATTCTATTGTCCAAAACTGGTACTAAATTTTAGATTTCCTTGTACTGTGTGTTAAAGGATCATAGAGATCTGTGCCCATTTGGTGTTGCTTCCTAATCATCAAGTTGTGTAAAAAAGCAAAAAATTGTGGATTCTTGTTTCAAAGAGTTCTATGATTTTAAATCTTCAGATCACTTCAGAAATTTCATGACTAAAAATTCCCTGGAGATATCTCTAAGCTACTCTGAATCAAATTGTTTAAATTCAAAACTTGTCTCAGTATTGAGATGCATATCGGCCCATTTGTGCATGCTAACACTTCATTTTGACCAGTCAGCCAAGTTTGACAGAAACATTGTTGACCCTTTGAAACCCAATCGATTTTTTCCCAATGAATGAATATTTTGGCAAAGTAATAATCATGTAATATGAAATTGGTGTTATTTTATCTATTTTCATCTAGAATGTAGCATGGTAAATAAAGGAATAAATGTAATTTTTTGTAATATGACTGAGAAACACCATCGGGTCATAGAGGGTTAAGGTTCCTTAGTTCTGACTCACTTATCAACATGTTTGATTTTGAAGGGCCTTCAATGTCTGCCAACATGCTTAATGTCTCCTCACTGTATATGTAGGATTATATACTTAATTCATAAACATGTACATTGATATTATTCCTTTCTATTTTGATTTTTTACTCCAACTGCATTTTTTATTTTTTTTTATCTTCCATCATTAATATTGTATGTGATGTTGAATTTATTAGTGATGGGCTACTTTATTTTCTGTCAAGAATGTTCAATATTCAGAGAATTTTGAAACATATTTAATGTGCACATTTTACTTCACTTCCAGATCAGGCAAAGATGGAGCTTCAAAGGACTACTACACCTTGGAATGTTTGTTATTTCTCCTCAAACACATCTCCCTCAACCATCCTGCGTATGTGCGCATGGCTGCGGTGAGTCTTCTCATGTTTGCTACTCGAGTTTGTTTGCTGCATTTTAGGTAATATTATGTGTTCCAGTGATTTCCTCCAAGCTTGAAATTACTACTATTGGCATTAGAAGCACCTACACATAAGATGCATTCTTGTTATAGAAGGATATTCTGTGAATAAAATTGTTTCTTGCTGATGTTTGGGACTACCGTAGAGTAAACTGCATAGTAAAGAAAGATAAGCAATGACAGCTTCAAAGCTTGCCAACACTAAATCCTATGTGCTAGAAATTACTGTAATTTTTTATAGAGTAGTGTGCAGTAAATTTTGAAAGCTCCAGAAAATGTTATTTAATAGTCTGAAGATGTTCATTTGTTTTGAGCTTGTGCTGATAAGTTAAATGCAGACTATAAAAATGCCTTTGTTTATTTTAAGGTGAAAGCTCTAAAAAAAATTCTGCTTTGAGGATTCATATTCCAATGTTACACATCAGCAAATATTTGTTTTTTCCAACATCACAAGGTTATTATTTATGCTGTAGTTTTAAAATTCAAATTGTGAAATTTTATAGTGTTTCCTACTACCTATTTGGTATCTGTAATTGCCAGTACTGATCAATGTGATGTGTTTGTATCAGTGGTAAACTTTAGGTTACACTCAAAATATGGTTACTGTTGCTGCTAGCCGTACTGTTGATAATTGTGCAAACATGCCTAGTCTAACCTTTTCACCACCCCATTCATAATCAACCATGCAGATACAATATCTGTGCTTTGGCAGCCAAAACCATAGATAATTATTGATAATTACAGGTGAATCGTGCAAATAATTGAGATGGGGTACAGTGGTGTGAGGGCTGTTTGGGTTTAATTAGATGTGTCACAATCCGCATCTGATATTTATGAAGCCAAAGTACTAGTCTAGCTAAATGATCTACAATCTATCTGGTATGATTACAGAACAACATATATGCCTACTGTAAGTATGGTTGTCTGTCTTGTGTAAAAAATTTGTAACATTACGGATACAAATACCCCATTTCATATGAATAAAAATATGAAACCAATTGAGGTGAGGTTAGCAGATCCTTTTGGTGCTATGTTCTAAGATGAATAATGTGTCTACAGGCTGAAAACATTCCTGTGGTGCGTCGTCCAGATCGTAAGGAACTCCTTGCCTATCTCAATGGCGAGACCTCCACGGCCGCAGCCATAGACAAGAGTGCCCCTCTTGAAATTCCCACACAGGTGAGCTTAGAGTGTGGAGGGAATAAGAGAAGTCTCATGTTTAGCTTTTTGTTGGTGTACATTCTTTATTCTGAAATATTGTGTTATTCAATGCAGTAAGATGAGCAATAGTGAGTAGTAAAGTCTTAATTGGTTCCAGCAAACGACCCCTTTACAGCCGTCCCTTGCATAAAGTGATATTACCTCCAGTGAGCATGAAACAACAATGTTCGTGTTATCAGAAGCAATTAGAGCTCATTATAAGAAGTAACTAAGAAGCTAGAGCAGTTGTTTCCTGGAACTAATCTAGCTCTCCTTGTGAGAGATGAGTGTACACATGTCCTGTTGGATATTGCAAGTAGGGTATGGTTGTCAAGGCAGCAATGTGTTACTCTTAATGCCACTGTCATGTATGTGTCACTCTTAATGCCACTGTCATGTATGTGTCACTCTTAATGCCACTGTCATGTATGTGTCACAAGATTGATATTGTAGGTGCTTCAATTTCTATAAGATTTTCTTGTCCGTTTTATTTATGATATTGTGTCTTTATAAATTACCTGAAGACAATTTCAAGCGTCTTTTATACAAGTTAATAAACTTCTGATTATTTATGATGAACTTGAATCATGTAGATGCTAGCAGTGTTTTTAAAAATTGATTTAAGTGATGTGAAAAAAAAATTACATCTTTTTATCATTGTGAATGTATAAATTTGTAAATTTGAGAATTATTTCACTTTAGTATCATCAATTATCTAATAAATGATATTGCGTTTGCTGTGGACGCCATCAAAGTTGTTTCACTAATGTATTTTTGTTGCTCCCACTTATTGTAATCTGTATTACTGCTTCTAATTGTCATGCTTGACTTGATGACTTATTGTCCATTGACTTCCTATTTATTGACAGTAATTATTGATGTTTATTCATTGACTGTATATTCATTGACTTTTATTGACCATCTACCTATTTATTAATATTTACTTATTGACTGTGCATTTAATGACATTTTTGTTTAGATTGCTTATTTATTGACCGGGTATTTAGTAACTTTATATTATGTTGTCCAGAAAATTTGTATCCATTTTTAGTAGTTTATTTCTTGACTTATTTTGAAAGGACTGAGTCTGGAAAATAGTGTTTGATTACTTATCCATTTAGAACACAATTCAAGCTATGTTTTCATGGAAGAAGGTTTGAGATCCTATTACCCGTGTTAATTCTGTAACCCTTTAAAATGGAAAATAAAAACTTCATTTTTCGTACTTGATGCTTTTCTATTTCCGTAAAGGAGCAAATGCTTTACAAACAACCAAAGAAAGATGTACAGTTTACAATAATGATTCTTTATCCAAAAAAACTACGGAAGTAGTCACGAGGTGCTGAGCTGGAGATGGTAGCCTTATTGATAAAGAGCGATCAGGCAGACTATCCTCTACAGATGATGACCAAATCAAGTCATTAATTGAGAATAACCTACATTGGACAACCTGAGAATTGGCAAGAAGTCTCAGTCTATCAAAATCCGTCATCCATGAGCACCTGGTTAAGCTTGGGCTTGCAAATAGCTACAATGATTGGGTGATTTCAATCTGTCATTTGCTTTATATGCGGAATGAAAACATACTTTTTTGAAGCAAATTGTGTCAAATTGTATACCTAAATGTTTAGAGAAAACGATCTTTGAGTAGTGATATGAGCCTCCCTTAGCACTCCAAAAGCAGGTTTTTGCCTTGAGAAACTTCTGCAATGTGTCTGGTGGGAGTGAAAAGGAATTCTGTACTATGAGCTTCTCCCAAGTAATCAAAAATTTATTCTGAGAAATACTGCTCACAACTGGACGACTTAAAATCAGTAATTCAAAAAAAAATGTCCATAATTGGCCAACAGGAAAGGTTTTGTATCCATCAGGATAATGTGAGACAACACGTTTCTTTGGAAACCAGACAAGAATTGCTCCAGCTTGGCTGGCATGTGTTACCCACACTCCATATTCACTAAACATTGCTCCTTTGGGTTTCCATTTATTCAGGTCTTTGCAAAATAATCTTAATGTTGAAAATTTCAATTCCTTGGACGACTCAAAAAGATACCTTGATGAATTCTTTGCCATGAAACCACCACAGTTTTGAGAAGAGAGTATTTTCTAGTTAGAGAAAAGATGCAGATGGATTGTGCAACAAAATAGTTCATATTTGGTTGATTAAAAATGTAATGGCATATGTTTACTGACCTTTTCCTTTCCTTTAAAACTTGGCACAATCTTTCCTGACAACCTAATATGTCTTCACAACCTTAGACTTTCACTAGTTTTGTTTGTGAGCGGGCGCATTTCTACCCTAGTATACCTGTGTGGTTTAGGTGAAGCGCACTATAGAAGACTCGTCAGAGAGCCTTGCCAAGAAGCCTCGTTATGACGACGTGGCAGCGTCCCAGCGCTTCAAACAGCACCTCGCCATGCGTCTCGATGCTCCCAAGATCAATTCCATCGTCAGCAACATCGACAGGTGCCACAGGGGTGGCACAGGCCTGCCGTAGTGCTCTTAATTGATTTATCTTCGTCCAGAAATGGTGTAGTGGGAAATAATCGATCTTCGTTCGTTAGAATTGTTGTTTGACTCTTAGCTGACAGAACTATTTTTGCAATGATGCTGCATTTAGTTTAGCATATAAAACGATAGGCAGCCTTATATATATATGTGCAATAAGACTGCAGTTAGTGTTTTACACAGAACGAGCAGCATCCCTATGAAATGGGACACTTATGTCTATTTGGTTCCTAAGGTGTTAAGCTGAAGTTTTTGGGTCCAGTTGATGAAATTCGCGCTATTTAAGTATGTAATTTGTTCGTCCTCCTCATCTTGGAGTACTGTAGTTTGCATTTGTCATAAATGTCATAATGAGTTGCTAAAAATGGAGTTATCCAATTTATGCAATACAGTATACTTGGTGGCTATACGCAGCTCAATCATGTGCACTGGAAATTGTTCTGTTTTCATTGATTCTTTTCCAATACAACTTGTGCACGGGACATCCGATTTTTTTGTATCCATTCGAAACACTATTCTATTGTGTAGCAATATTGCCACAGATTCCATAATGTGATTCCATTTCCCGCTTGATGACACACCGTGCAGAACACAAGTGTGAGTACAGTCATTTGTTCTTGTCCAGGTCGCTGTCGGAAGCGATGTCCATTGAGAAGATCGCTGCCATCAAGGCGAAGAGGCTGGCCATGAAGCGCCAGACCATCAAGGAAGACGACGACCTGGGACTTGATGTCGATTTCGGCATAGACGTCACAAAGGACATCACGAGCAAGGAGAGGATATGGCGACAACGCACCACAATCCTCCAAAGTTCTGGCAAGGTGCGATGTGTTCCTCCTTTCTCCACTTAATTCTGAGACACGACTTATGTGGTATTCTGCATCAGAGGAGAACGTGTAGTTTTACAGACTTGAAATCAAACTTAATTAAAATGGCATACGCGCAAAGCTTCGTGCGTTGTGTATCAAATCGATTGAATGTTAAAGTCAAGTAATTCTTATAAGTTATTTCATTTACGATAAATGATTACTCGTGTGGTTCCTTGGGAGGTGACCAATCTTCACTAAAGTAATTTAATTTCTTTGAATATTTTGTAACAAATAACGTGTGTGTGTGTGCAGCAATTTGGGCCGAGCATCCTAGGTCTCCTGAAGAGCATAAAGCTGCGAGAAGAGGGCCGACAGCGTCAGCAACAGCAGCAGCAGCCCGGCGTCGGCAGCCTGGCCGCGGGGCTGGGTGGTGGCATCGCTGGACAGCAGACGCAGAACACGGGCTACTCTCGCTACGCCCAGGAAAGGTTCAACCCTAAAGAAGGTGAGCTCGTCTAACCTTACCTCTTTGAGCTCTCAGTTAATTTTTTACAGTACTCTAACTTTTTTGATTCATTTGATTTTTGAATGAAAAAAGCATGATGGGGGCTAATTGTAACAGGTGCTTAAATGCGTTGCATTTGTTACCAGTGATTGAAAAGTGAATTTTTTGTCCTTCAGAGGAATATTGGAGTCATATAAAAAGTTAATCTAGTTGGGACTTACAGTCCCACCAGGATTTACAGGGTTAGCCTATTCGTGCCTGGATTGTCATGTTCTGTAGTTTGAAAATATTTTCTGTTGCAAATGAGTTTCAAGAGGTTCACTAACAGAAAAAAGAGTTACGGGGTTTTGGGCTCCATAGATCTTTGAAGAAATCATTTCCTTACAACTGGTCTATAGCCCCTCAGGGGCATTGGATCGGCCATAGTAGGGCCAGGTTAGTTAGGTTTGTCTATCCTATGTTGTGGGGACTGGCGACCCCAGGGGAGCATTGTTAGTTTACCTCGCCAATAGATAGCCCTTCGGAACTTCTATTTTTCGTGCCCCCTTTGCTTCTTTCCATTTTCGTACCTTTACTATCTCTTCTTAGTCTTTTCTTCTTCTTATTTCATAATTTGCGGTTTCTATGCGCAGGGAATTTTGTGTGAGAACACACCTGTGCATAGATTCCACGTTTTCTAAAGTCCATACTAAATGGTCTCTTCTTTTCGCAATCTCGAGATCCTTTTAGACTTTAGTGTTGCTAGGGAGCTTTAAACTGCCTAATAATAACAATAATAACTGATCCTTTGTGTAACTATTGTGTACATCAGTCCTAAAAGGATTAAGCTGAGTTATATTTCTTGTGAGAAATGTTGAATCTTTTGAAGTATATAAGTTTTTCGTGCGCATGTCATTTATTTTTCTCTATTTTCATGATCGGTGTGTTTGCGATAATATTTCTAAAGAGCTGCCTGTAGTGATGGTAGTACATCCAACTTACTGTACAGTGCGACTCACAAGTCTTGAAACAGTCTCAACCTTAACTTCTTACTGTTGAAGATAATTGTGTATAGGAAGTTACACGGGTATGCATTGAGCAGTTCCCTCACCAAGGAACTTGTAATACTGTATCTAGTCTCCATACCTACTGAAATGAAAGGAAGATTAGCTTAGATGTGTACTTCTTGAGATTTCAGTTTTTGATGGAGTCAAGTCTTTTGAGATGATACAGTATAGCTGATAGAGAGTGTGAGTATTTTGTATTTTACATTTTGAATAAAGAAAAATTTTGTGCGCTGTTATTTATGGTAAATTGTAACTATAAGAATAAGAAATGGTAACTTACAAACTTAGCCATTGCGAGTGTAGTTGGCTCAGACGTGCGTCAAACAAAGCGTTGGGTCACACACATTTTTTGAATGCATGAAGTGAATTTACCATGAGGGCTTTCTTTATACTCTTTTAAAAATATTCTTGAAGAAAGCAAGAAAGAAATGCATAATGTGGTCGAATATTGAGAATGGAAGTTAAATAAAAGATTGTTGATTACTTTGTGGATCAGATAGGAAGATCTTTGCAGTTTATTTCATGAGCTTGAAAACCTCTGTCTCTTTTTTGCTGAACAATGGGGGAGCAAGGCCAGTGACAGCTGAATGTCAAATTTTTGTTCTTTTCGTTAAACGTTCAAACCCTCTGATGACCAATTTATTTGTCGAATGAACGAAATATTGCATGAACGGCGTCCACATTTTGTGCGCTTGTCCATATTCATCATGGTTTCGAGCGAAACTGTCAAAATTTCAAATTAAACTAAATTATTTCTGGTATCGATTATTCTTAGCAGTGGTCCTGTACAAGGTAGTGCTGATGACCCAGCGGGAGCGACCTGCACTGCCCCTTGAAGACGGGGCCATCTGGTGCTTTGGATGTGTTAGTGGCTGAACAGCGCCCTCTCTTATTATCGGTTTATGATTCATTCTCAAAGGAGATCTTGCGTAAGAAAGAGAGATAGTGACTTTTGAAAAGTAGAGGAGATCAAAGGTTTTGTACCTGTTAGAGCTGAACTTGTGCTTAGATATTATATAGGGTGTTAAATACAGAGTGCCAAATTCAAAGAGAAAGTTTTCACTCCACACAATTGTTATAAAAACCTGACTGGGAACCACTATCCAGGGTGAAGAGAGAGGGCAAGCGTGGCAAAAAGCACACCTTCGAGACCCAAAAGTATCGCGTAGTTCAAATTGGACGCTTTTAATAGAATACCTTGTTTTGCAGTACCAAAATAGTTGACCATTAGTTACTGAGCACCTTTTAAGATATTTTTATTAAGCCCTCAACAATTTTAGGGATTATTTTTGAATAAAATTTTCTAATATTTTTTGTACTTCCAGGTGTTTTTCTGAAAATTTTAACTCGAGCTCCAAATGTTCTGTTAAAATAATTATTTTTTAAGATTTATTTCTTCACCACTTTCGTTGCCCCATAGATATGTTTAAATACCCTCCAACACGATCCAATTACACATGATTTCCATGTGTGTTCAGAGACTGCGGGCTTCAAGATCGACACGATGAGCTCGTACCACGGCATGTCGCTGAAGAGCGTGACGGAGGGAGGCAGCCATGGCCGCAAGGCCGCAGCCACGCAGCAGGCCGCCCTGCCGCCACAGCAGCACAGGGTCCGTGGCCGTGTGGTCTTCTTTCTAGTTTTTTGCCTTAGGCTTGTTCTTTATCTGGCCTTCTTGTTTAGTGTTAGGTTGTACTACTGTGTCCAATGTAAATTACTTATGGTAAATAAACGTTTCTTAATGTCTCTTAGCTTGGCCGTGGGCATGCATTTTGGCAATCCATCTCCTTACCAATGTGTTCTCAGCCCTCGCTGAAGATGAGTCGAACCTAAGTAATGATTTTGACAAGTTTTCTCAGGTATAGACGAAAGTTAACTCTTAGTTTATGGTTACTTGTGTCTCTGTCATTTTGTGTGTGGAATTGTCCTGTAGCAAAATATGTAGTAAGAGAATTTCTTATTTTCTCTAGTTGAGGGTATCCACATGAGCTTTTATAAGAATTTTTAGAAGAGCCTTAGCCCTGTATAGGCATCTGCTAGGTGTATCGCTAAGGGTAGAATCCACCAAACTGGTGGATTTTGCCCTTGTGTAAGAAAAAACACAAAAACTTCTGTGATCATCAATTTCTTTACACTAGAGAAGCTACAGGAATTTCTACATTCTTCCGATATGCAACGATAGTGTGCACCTTATGACCTGGAAATGTTTGCCATGTTGCAGTCTGCAGCGATAGTGACCAACCCGTCAGCAACCCCTCAGAGTGGAGCCGCCTCTCCGGCCCCCTCGCTGACTCAACAGAAGCGGCCGTCACGGACCCCTATCATCATCGTGCCAAACAGCAACACCTCCCTCATCACCATGCTCAACTGCAAGGACCTCTTGCAGGAGATGAAGTGAGTTCGCTGTTGTTAGAGGTCATTCCTACGTTTTACACTACTGACGTGCTAGGATGCATTCCTCGCGTGCTAGGGTGCATTCCTCACGTGCTAGGGTGCATTCCTCACGTGCTAGGATGCATTTCTCTGTTCTCGCACTGTTCGCTGCGTTCTCTCACTCACTTCAAATGCCGTTCGGTTCGTTCCGCTGGCTTCGTTTGCATGCTTCACCAAGGAAGCTTTTCTTTCACCGCGTCAGTGGGATTACCCGTTTATGCTTTCTTACTATCACATTCTTACAATTATTTTGAGCTTGCCCAACTCGAGTGAAGAACTCCACTTGAGCTCAGCATTTTGCTTCGCAGGTTTGTGTCAAATGAAGCGAAGCGCAAGGAAGGCACGAAGCGGGAGACGGAGATCCTCATCCAGCGCTGCAAGGAGGGCGGCCTCACCGTGCCCTACCGCGTCACCGACAACCCCAGCAAGCTCACCAACGCCGAGTGGGACAGGGTCGTCGCTGTCTTCGCCATGGGGCCCGCCTGGCAGTTCAAAGGATGGCCCTACGATGGAAATCCCGTAGAAATTTTCAACCGAAGTGAGTAATGTAATACTAAGGTTCCCGTTCTTACTTGGCCTTTGGCAGGTTTTCAGAATGTGCATGGTTTTGTTTATACCTCTTGGCTTTCTGGGTGACTTATTTGTCATGTATTCACGATTATTCGTAAGTTGCTACTATTGGTGACAAATTCATCGGCTATTTTTGTGCAGTCTGTGCATTCCACATCAAATATGACGAGACCAAGCTGGACTCGAACATCGCCAAGTGGAGCGTGCACGTCATCAGTCTGAGTCGCATCAAGCGCCATCTGGACCGAGCTGCCTTCCAGCAGTGCTGGGAGAAGCTCGACAGGTCAGTGGGGCACGACTGGGTATCTGGTCTTCTTTGTTTGCTTCTGGATCGGATCTAGTCTTTGCACTGTTTGACAGGTCTCGTGGGAACAATAGTTAACGTGAAACGACGAACCAGGCCCGACCAGCCAGGTAGCAAAAATAAGCCTATAATTGATGCTATAGTTTTTGCTGGTCAATTTGAATCTCGTCCAAATAAATAGGTACGATTTTTCCTGCTATGGATTATTGAAAAAAAAACACGTAAAGGTGACTGGGTTACAGACCCGTTTTAGTCTCTGATTCTACTCATTTTTCTGTGACTCTAAGTCTAAATCGTCGCACGGTGATGGTATTGTCCGATGCCCATCAGGGCTACGATTAAACTGGGGACCATGTTTAACGCTTAGTGTTCTGAACACATAAGTAGATGTTCAAATTTGGTCAAATCTTGTCAGTTTTTTGCGTCTTATTAAGATCATTATAAATGGTCACCATATTGCTTGGCTGGTGTTCCTAGAGAGTCCCGATTGCCCTCTACTAGCTCAAAAGATGTTACTAGTATAACATACGGAAATTTTGAGCCGGGACCGAGGTGTCCTGTAGCACTAAAACGGTTGAAGCGCGGGTTGGTCGTGCGCCACATACCATCAGTGCTGCCTTCTACTCTGAACAAGACTAACTACGCAGTGCTTACAGACTGGCAGTGCTCACAGACAGACAGGCAATGCTTACAGACAGGCAGGCAATGCTTACAGACAGGCAGGCAATGCTCACAGACAGACAGGCAGTGCTCACAGACAGACAGGCAATGCTTACAGACAGATAGGCAGTGCTTACAGACAAACAGGCAGTGCTTACAGACAGACAGGCAGTGCTTACAGACAGACAGGCAGTGCTCACAGACAGACGGTGCTTACGAATCTACAGAAAACCTCAGAGGCTGCGCGTAATACTTGAATAATTGAAAAATTTGATGCGGGACTTTCGATAAAATACAACTGAGAAAAAGCGAATTTTTTAGCGTATTCTCATATTTTTAGAGCGGGAAGGTTCATATTAGGGGTGAAGGTTTCTGTTCGAAAATTGCTCGACCACGGTGAAGTATCTCATTCGTGATACCGTATTTTCATACTTGTCGATTAATTTGGTATTGTAAAGTATTTTGGAGTATTTCATATCCCTCTAGGGTTTTTCTGAAATTGTCCACTATTTCAGAGGTAGGTTAGTTAGTGTTACCCCAAATTTTGTGCCTACCTCCACCGCGGGTACTACTACCACCAACAGCTTTCTCTCCGGCTCGATTTAGCCTCACCACACTAGCAACCAGTATTTCCTTGACCTTCGGAGCGTTGCGGCTTTAGTTCCGCTGCACTAGCCAACTAGGGTACCAATACTAGTACTACTTCTACTGCTAGTTAGTGTTTCAGTCATTCTAAAGTATTCCAAGCGGATGTGAATTTGAGGCGTTATAAAATTGAAACATTACGCAGTCAACCTGTATCACTAATTTATCAATAGGACACGACATTTTTTGTAATGGCTTCTATGCTTTCTTCACTGTGATGAGCGTAATCCATTGTATCCCAGTGATATATAAGATTACTATATAAAGTTCAACTTTCTTAACTGTGTCCATTTAGAGGTATCTAGCATATGGTATGTGTCGCATTTTTGAGGTGTTTCTCCGCATGTGCAGTAGGTATTGGGTAATTCCTGAGTTAGTAAGTTAATAAATATGAATTTTATAAATAGGAAAGATGTAAGGTTGAAGACTTACCGAGAAAAGATAAATTTTATAATATATTAAGACAACCCGTGACCCGTTGGGTCAAATAAAATTTAAATCATTAATTGCTAGTAAATAGTCGAGACCACAGAAAACTCGATTCTCATGAGCAAACCGTATCCAGTAATATATCCTATGCAGTTAAGTTGGTATTCACATTACAGGATTAAACGAAGAGTATAAATTTCGAATATGTCAGATCCGACAGACAAGCGTGTGCACGGTTTCAAGCGAGCAAGCTAACAAACAATCAAGACGACCAGAGTTTTAGTATTATACTAGACGACACGTGACCCGTTGGGTCAAATAAAATTTATCAAAATCAAACCGTATCCAGAAATATATCCTATGCAGTCAAGTCGGTATCCACAATACAGGATTAAACGAAGAGTATAAATTTCGAATATCTCAGATCCGACAGACAAACGTGTGCACGGTTTCAAGCAAGCAAACAAACAAACAAGCAAGACGACCTAAGTTTTAGTATTATACTAGATAGATATATATAGATAGATACCTATCTAAATGACTTGGAAGAAAATAAACATTTTCAATAACCTTGTAACATTGATGATGGGCCACCTCAGCTCAGCTTCGGGACTTCTATCTTTCGTGGCCACTTTGCTTCTTTACATTTTCATTCCCATTTCGCTATCTCTTATTTGTCTTTTCTTCTTCTTCCTTCATAACTTGCCGTTTCTATGCACAGGGTATCTTGTGTGGGAACGAATTTTGTATGTAGATTCCCCGTTCTCCCAAGTCCATTCCGAATGATCCCTACTCTTTCTGTGCGAGATAGTCTGAGTTACTGAAACGCTGCTATCACCATTAATACTACTACTCCTACTAACATAGATGAAGCCTGAATAAACACGCACATTTCGAATACAGAGAGAGCAATTTTATAGCTTCACTGATCTCATGTGAGATCACCTAGTATCTAGCTTAGTTGTAGGGAAACAGGATTCTGATAATTACAATGTGTTTCTCTGCCAAATTCTCGCGTAGAGTATAGGTCATCGCATACGGAACGGAAACAAAACAACACTTAAAAAAATGATTACTCGAAAAGTATGAGATAAATTTTAGCGAAATTCTCGTAAAATACAAATTTAACCAATCCGCAGAAATTAGGTAAAAAATCATGAATTTCTGTTTATACATTCCTTAATGATTCAATTTTAAACAGAATAGGAGCATTTCGCGTTTTCTAAAGTTATGGAATCCTTCAACATTTTGTAAACATTCTTTTCTTCTTCATAACTTCATAGAATCTTTGGCTACATGGTCTAATTAATTATTTTGCATAATTTGCCAGTTATCCTTTTTTATTCTTGATTTTGCGGATTTCTCTTCTGAGCCCTTTCTCCAATAGTCTTCTGAAGATAATCGTTCACCTGTTTTGCGTCGTACGTACATCGTTCCATCAGAACCAAACAGGTTAAATTTCGATATATTGCTGCTATGAACTTCATCCTATGGTTCATTTGTCCCGATAACATGACTGTTTGCAATGTTTTGACGGGATTTTCGCCTTTTTTTTAAATTGGAGGCACGAATGCCGGAACCTGACAAGGTATTCTCTTCGTTAATTAACCTGTGTAAAACAGATGCAGCTGTCTCGAAACGGCCCTTCAAAGCCATTCTAACACTCTTTCAATCATCCCGTTGAGACGTTTTTGGAGGTCTGCCGGTTATCGTTTTTGAATCAAGCGCCTTGTACGTGTTAAATCTACTTGTCACACTATGCGCAACTCTTTTCGGCCTACGAACGATGCCAGCTATTTCAGAAATTGACTTTTTATGATTGGCTAAAATTGGTTCTTCTTTGAGAGACAGAGTTTTACTTATTGATGCAGCGATCTTGTTTGATAATGGTTAACAACTATGTAAGAATATTGTTCATAACATCAAACATATCTAATTAATCGGTTGACGGACTTTGTTTGGGGAATGTAATTTTACTTTCAATTCGTTCTTTAACTTTTTACCAATGAGAAATACTGTTATTTATTTTCAATTTGGATTATTAAAGAACGTATAAACGAAAACCCCGAATTTTTTTTTGCAGTTATGCATATTGTATTTATATTCTGCGGAAATGTCGCTAAAATTAATTTAATAGTTTCAAGTAATAATTTTTTTAAATGTCGTTTTCTTTCGGTGCCTTATATGATGGCCGATACTTCATGTCCGAAACTTATGTAGAAATTTGAAAAATCAAAATTATCGTATATGCTTAACGAATTCTTGCGTTCTTATCTACCGTGAGAAAAAAAAACATTTATAAATTTCCAGTAACTCGCGTGTGAAACGCATTTTCTTCCGGACTCGATCACCTGTGACGGTGCATGAAGATGTTGGAGACAAAAAATATACAGCTCTATGATAGGGTGCTCCTGCTATTTTGATGTGTTCAACTGTACTTTAGTGTGATTATTTTCATGGTAATGTGATTCGTACAGGTGCACTTTTTTTGCAACATGTGGAGCGGTTTTGGATAACATTGTTTTGTGTCTCACAGGTTCATGATGTTCAACAAGACGCATCTGCGATGGTAGATGCGATGTGTGCCGCTGCTTTGCATCTCTGACAAATTTGCTATCCAAGAACTCACCGGAGATCAATTTCGAGTGCTGAATTTTCGAGTATTGACTCGCTTCAAATTCAGTTCCTTTTTCCGCTGTACATAAATTATTATTATTGGTCGTCGATACAGCAATTAGCGTATCACAGAGTTGGCTGTTTGGCTTACTCGTGAGAGACTTCCTTGCTGGATCAATTTAAATTAATCCCAACGCCAATATTTTGGGTTTTTTCGTTAACGCGATTACGACATTTACTAATCAAGCAGTGATAAGAATTGCCATGACCTTGTAGACTTGTATAAAAGTGTGATAAGGGGCGATGTGTTATGCCCAGAGTTTTTGAGTCTCGTGAACTGACATCTGGTGTTCGAGCTGTTATCTGCACCACGACGTGCTGCAGTACGCTAGGGAAGTCCTCACATGTGCTCATCGCCTAGCAAATTCCTCACTCGGTGGGCTGCTCTGGCGTAAGTTGTAGTGTTGCTCTTGCCAATTCGTTAACCTTGGCACGCAGTAGCTCGCCCTTAACTATTCCTAAAAACATTAACTTTTCCATTTCTGATTGTGTTGAGACTAGTCGGGACATTTAATTAAGATTTACAGTAAGTAAGAAAGTTTTGATTTTGATTTACGTAGTGCGAAGTTTTATGAAGAAATGTTTACAAATTCTATAATATTTGGTGTGTTCATGTGACAAGTGAATGTTTAGGTCAGGTTGTAACGGGAACCTTTCCTAATGAGGTAGGAAACGCCTCCTACCGGACCACACCAGAACTTGTTGGTCGAGGTGGCTCGCCAGCGCGAGCTTGTTGCTGTGTTGTGTTAAACACAAGAAATCGTGTGGACCTGGGTAGTCGCTGGACTGCACAGTAGCTCTTTGTATAGTTCGGTATAGTGGAATGTGTATAGTTTGTTCATATCATTGGATTGAGTACGTGTAAAGAAAGATTTTAGTTTAATTTTTTGTGCTTTTTCTGTTCTCCCACACCATTTGAGTTAAAAATTTATTGTACTCTGCTTGAAACTGTGCCTTCTCAGTTGTCTTTTACTGTATTTTCGTAAAGGTTTTTTGATGAAAAATATCACTGGTTTTGGATTGGTTATTGTGAAATACTTTTAAAGACTGGGGTTGTGGAGTTTGTAGTTTGTTTATCTTATTTATGGTCGTTTTTTACTCTTCGTACGATTGAGTTCAGGACTGGAAAGGTACGGTCTAGTTTCAATTGATTTTCTATCTAATTTATGATCTTTTGATCTGATGATGTAGCCTTACTACTTTGTACATATTTTAAAAAAAAATTATTCCTTTTTTAATGTTGTTTCCATAGCCAAAATTTTTAGTAACAAGGCCTATAAATTTTTAATACATGTTAGCTCTTGTTCAAAGTTGGAAGTTTTCGCGAGTCTACACTGAAGAGTTGAGACATGGGGACTTCGCCTGGAAGCTTCTTGGTTTTACTTTATTTTTGCTGTCCTTTTCTATACCAAATGAGGCAGAGATAAATTCTTATTACAAAAAAGCAAGTTTCAGTGCATTTTCGAGTAGACTGAAAGAAATATGAGACAACGCTCTCTTTTCATTGTGTTTATTGCGTGAGTTGATCTTGATAGACGCCCATAGCTGTAATGTATACGGAACAGCTTACTTGCCGCTCGATATGACCGTGCGTTGAAGCTCGATTTGTGTTTTTTGTTTTGTTTAGTTTAGTTTAATCGATGAGCTCTTCTCAGCGGAAGTTCTCAAGGCTTCGACAATGTTCTGTACGACGTGTGGAAGTTTAATGATAACACTCTTACTGCACGATGCTATCAGGTCACAAACCTATGCGATTGGTTCTTAGTGATTGATGTTTATACCCTCAGAATGCATAGGAATGGCAATAGGGTTAGGTTTGTCTAGCGTATGCGATGGAGACTGGCGTTCTACGGGGGACAATGTTAGGGTACCTCAGTTATAGCTAGGCCTTCGGGACTTCTATCTTTCGTGCCCATTTTACTGCTTTCCACTTTCACGCCTTCTTCGGTGATTATTCAGTACCATTTCTTCCCTTTCCTTTTCAACTTGCTGTTTTTATGCGCAGGCGATCATGTGTGGGAACACACGTAGTGCATAGATTCCCCGATTTCCATAGTCCATGGTAAATAGTCCCTTGCTTTATCTTTCGGTGCGAGATAGTCGGAGTTACTAAAGCACTGCCCTCCTCATCACTGCCACTGCTCCTACTACTTTTGGTCCCGTAAAGAATTACTCTCTTTTAAAACGTGTCTAAAAGGTTACAATATCAACAAATATACCTAAATTTTTGCAGTGCACTCGGTGACAGCCTCTGCAAGCACGTTTTTTGGTTTGTCAGTAAACATAACGGCAACCAAAATTTCTTCCAAAACGTAACACCAAATTTAAATCATTGCCTTCAAAACCGCTGGAATAATTAACACAGGCATAGCAGGACTGCTGAAATGAGATGCAAATAAGGGCTCAATCTCCAGCAAGGCCATTTCTGGACGTTTTTACTAAAAGGATCATGAAAACTCGCATGAGTTTAGCGATACGAATTCCTCACACAAATGTGAGAAAAATAGCAAGGCAGCCCCATTGTTCAAGCAAGATGTACAGCCTATTAAGGCGAAATTCAGGGTTAAGTGCATACAAAAATCAACGCAAACAGTAACTTTCAGCACCATCGAAGAAGAAACGCATAATGGGGGCAGAATGATGTTGGCCTGGATCCAGTGGACCGTCAACACTTTTTATCTAGGCTGACGAGAAAAATTTATTTGTCTAGGCTGTCCTCAACTCGCATAATGATTGACATGCGCGTGATGCGAGGGACTTGCTTGAAGATAGTCACTCTTTTTTCGCCTTAAAAACCAGCTGAAATAACTGTGGGTTGCAGTCTCGCCTGATGGATCCAACTCTCCTTCGGTCAAATTTACGTCAAAATGTTAGCTGTAGTACGTTACCCAGGATCTCCGAAAGCTGTGGAAAGAATTAGGTCTTCACTCAAGACTGCACACATTTAATTCGAGCCAGCAATGGTGCATGGATCACTTCAGCAGGATTTGGGACTAGAATATGTAGTCTTCGTCGAGTCCAGATACGAGTCAAATGGAATTCGCTCTCTGGTCAATCTTACCAAGTGATATCTTGGCTAAATCCCAGTTATGTTTGGCTGCTCTAAATGCCATATGACAGGATAGTGGCTACAAGACAGTGATGGGTTTCAATGGCAGTCATTCTCGGTCGAGCCGATACCCATCTATTCACTTAGGTTGAGTTCTGTGATTTGGGTTCAGACTTGCCTTTCGTTAGGGAACCATAAGGCAACCTTGTGAAAGTCAACCAGATACGCCTGGATTCGAACGCGTACCTATAAATGGTAGGCAAGCGTCATTACCACAAGATCGCCGCGCTCTAGGCCCAGGCCCTCTCATTTCTCGCATGCTTGAAGCTCGGAAGTAATACGAAAATTGGAAGTAATTGTACGGGGAGTTATGTTCTACAGGAGTAATACATTGATTCATTAAAAAGTACTTTTTTTAACACGTTGGCCGCGATTTCTCTATACAGGTAAAATTTCATGTCCACAAATATCTCCGTTGTGAATGTAAGAATTAAGGATTTTGTTTTCACAAATTTGGTCATCCTATTCATTTTCCTTCTAATCTAAACTAGCTTATTCGAGTAATGAACACAAATTTCATGAACAGTTAAAAATTTGTATTATGTGTTAGTCCTTTGGTTACGTTAGGTTAGATGATCGCGTGTACCTCATATGGCACACGCCGCGCTCAAAGTGTTAATTCCAACACGTTTTATCGTTGGATTTTCATTGCCTTACAACTACTGACGCGTAAGGAATGTGTGGTATAAGCTTCCTTTTCCAAGGGAAGTACTCCGTGGTTACGTGACAATCAGTGACGGAGCTGGGAGTCGAACCCTAACTTCCCAGCTTCAAGGCTATCACGCTAACCAGTACGCCATGGAGCTCTGAATTGACAGTCAACTCCAAGGATCCAAGGTTAGCTACTGGTATGCGATATTTATTTTCTGCACTTTGATGTCTCCACAGCTTGATTACTCAAGTCAGGTCATTCAATAACTAAAGCTGAGCCACATAGCTCTAGCTATGAAGACGGGACAGTTTCATTCATTTCTTTCTCGTATCTTGACCTTCCCTCAATTTGAACCTTATCACTATGCATTGAGATATGTACTGCGCTGGCAAAAAAACAGTAATTAGCCTAATTATTCAGACTCGGTTACCTGAGACTAGCGAATGTTGGGAACAATGGTGCAGTGGTGAACGTGACGGCCTCACAACCGAAAGGACAAGGGTTCGAGCCTCGGCTC
>VOMN01020173.1:0-32322 GCA_014899125.1 Orchestia grillus
TAATTATCACACAATCTGAAAGAAGACACAATATTTTATTAATTACCATAGATAAGCGTACAACATTAACAAGTTAAATTGGAGTAATCGTGCCCTAAACATATAGTTCAAAAATTGGACAGAACTTCTATAACAACCTGATATATATCCTGATCCTGGTTCTTTGTCGTCATTTGAGTATAATCCTGTATCTGATATAAATTACTTGTGGTAAATAAATGTTTCAAATGTTTCTTTGGAGGACTTTCTTCATTCGAGGGAACAAAAAAAGTCTTTGGGGCGAGCTCGGGTGGAAAGGGAGGGTGGGTAAGTGGGGTCATGCCATTCATGGTTAAAAACTGTCTCACACTCGAGGTGGTTTGTGCCAGCGGCAACGCGCCAATGTAGATCCCAGGGCACAGCGGTAACGCGCCAGCGCAGATGTTAGAACACAGAGGCAACGCGCCAGCGCAGATCCCAGGGCACAGCGGTAACGCGCTAGCGCAGATCCCAGAACGCAGCGGCAGTGCGCCAGTGAAGATCCCAGAACACAACGACAACGCGCCAGCGCAGATCCCAGAACACAGCGGCAGTACACCAGTGCAGATCTCAGAACACAGGAAAGCAGTGCTCAATGTGCACATCAGTTATTGTATCAAATGGCATACCCAAAATTTTTTCTCTAGAATACTGTAAGTCCATGAGTGGATGTGTTGCAAAAGGGACATTGGTGCACCAGATGACGCGCGCAGATGCATTTTTTTAATAATGATGCAAACAGGCAGAATTTTGATACTACACCAGTTACTAACAATGAAAACAACACTGCTTTGAGATGATGACGATGTTTTTATTTGTAGTACTCCAGATTATTGATATAGTAAAGCTTGAACATTGATTGACCCGACAGTGCATTTGAATGAAAGGAATTAAACTCATCTAGAGAAGCCCTAGGAATTATCAAAAACCGTATTATAGATCTAAACTTGACACATGTCAAACATCAGAAAATGTCTGAATATATATATATATATATATTTTTAGATACGAAACATTACCAAACTGATGTAGTTCAGAATTGAACTATAAAGGAGTATATGTAAAATCCTATCCTAAATATTGTACGGACGAATCAACTTTACATTAAGATATTTTTTATATATTTTTCATGCGAACGCGTTTTATTTCGTAACTGGTGCTCAAGGTTTGATCGTTGCTGACAGCGAATACGTTTACTAAAATATATTCACTAACTATGTATATAGTTCTAAAACAACAGTCTTACCCCTTACGGAGCGCTAGGTCGGGACCACCAACGAACCGCTCTACTATTGTCGTTTCGTATAGAGCGAGTATCATATAACACGGAAAATATATGAGATATAAGAAGCTATTAGAGCGTCTCGTAAGAATCAAATAAGAAAACAGATGGTTATTTGGTAGAACTGATCTAGCGCTTAACGCGTGGTATCGTGACTGCACTGTACTGCAAGAGTATCTTACAAGTTCATGATCTACTATACGACCGTTACTTTGAAAATGGGGTTTCTGAATTGTATTTCTTTTTCTATGATCAAGAAATTTATAGTCTTATATAAAAATCTTACTAATCATCCTTCATTATATTCACTGTTCATGTGTTGTCTCAAGTTTGACATGTCGTCTGACAGGAAATGTAAGTGGGGGCAAGCATAGCGACGAGGCTCCCACCACCGGTACCTTCTAAGGATTAGTTGTCTTTGTAACCGTGTGAGAAACAATGTGTGAATGGAGCGAAAGGAAAGAAGAGCTTCCGGTTACCTGCTTCACTGAACGTATCCTAGCTCTTCTCAGAGATGCAAATAATTCAAGTAAATGATCCCAGTAAATGTTACGCTAATGGACAAATAACGGATTCTATCATCCAGAATTTTGTCATGTATTGAAGGGACAACATGGTAATTTGAAAAATTAGAGCTGATGCAAATTGAATGCATTACGTGTGACCCAAATTATTTTTAAAGTTCTCACTCAGAGAGGTAATATGACTCTTTGATTGTAACAAATGAAGTACCGAATACTAGTTTATAAAATATAGTTTTCTATCATCTCCCAAACTAATTTTGATCATGATACGTCTATTTAATGACCAGCTGCATATACATGCTTGCAGTATACATTCGTCTGTACCAGACGGGAATCTAGTACTAATTTTAGGGGATTGTTAATGTCTCCTATAGATTATGTTATCGTTTGAAATAATTATAACCATACTGCCATGAATTACAAGTTTCAAACAATATGGGCTTGCAATATTAAAACAAGAACTTCCGCAAACCGTTAAAAGGACAATAGAATGGATAAGCTGGATGAAGCTAAGGCCTCAATAGGTGCCAACTACGTTTAACTTGAAAATAATAAATACATTCCTGTGAGGTTAAATATGATATGACAAGGAGCAACACAATTTGATATAATGTTTCAGAGTTATATAATGTCCTTGATAGGTAAGAATTGATATGCTTTGTGCTGCGCTACAGATGAAAATAAAGAAAAAAAAACTTGTCTTGGCATTTGATTTAGGCGGGAAGCTAGCAATAGGAATTTGGCCGCAATTCGCCGGCCGGTCATTTGGTTGCTTGCTTCCAAGGTGTGTCTACGTATCTGTTCTAGTCCTCGCTGTCATGGTTGCTGCACCCGAAACTAAAACTGCCTCTGATGTTGTCGTGAGCAAAAATGTTGCTCAAGACCCTCCATCTTCAGAGGAACTAAAATCAAAAGCTGTCGGAAAAATGGAATGTGCAGAAAATGCTGTTGATAAAACTGACGAAGCTGAACCCAGTGGTTCGAAAGAAATGTCTTCTGAATGCAGGTAAAATTTTAATGTTATGTGAAATTTTAAATCTTGCTGCTGCTCTTTGATCTGTTGAGCTCGAAGAATTTTTTTGAGTCACATTTATGATAGATGGTTGTGGTATGCTCTTGATCTTGCAATATTTTGGCGGTCAAGAACTGCGTCTCGCATGGCGTCTCAGCGTCTGACGCCATGACGCGTTGGAGAAAAATAGTCACCAAATTTCACAGATTATGTCATTATTTGTACGAGTAGAGCTACTGTCTCTATGGTTAAACTTGAATGTATTTTTTATTTTTTATATGGTTTACGATCTAAACCTTTATGATTATCGGTTTTTCAGTATTTTTCGATTTTCTTATCAGGAAATTGAGCAACAATTAGTTATATCCTCCAGGGCAACTGACCTGCTTGCTACAGCCGTTCAAAAGTTCTAAGTGTTAGTATGAAAATTTAGATAGGAAAATAGTAATAAATTGCGATTGAATAGTAAATGATAATGTGCTGATTGGAAAATTTGCACAACTGAGCAAATTAATTCGATTGAAAATTTGTGTACGCATTGATGGCAGTAAAATGTTCCTCTTAGAAAGATATCAGTTTTGATTTGAAAGCTAATTATGTTACACAGAATTTCATCTAAAGTATTTAAAATGCTTATATGATGGCATTTGTATGTAACAGAGGCTTTAAATTTAAGATTTTGTCAGTTTAAAACTTCTGCAACAACAAAATGCTTTGAGACTTGGGCTTTTAGATTTTTTCTTACCATCAAATCATATTGTTGAATAATATTGTAAGAGGAAAGTATTGCTATATTTCTTATAAAGATAACTTAGATTAGATGAAACTACTTAAAGTTTATCAAAGGGGTTTACTTACTCTAAAAGTTAAGAGCTTTCAAAATTATTATAATTATATGCTGAAAAGTTGAATTATTTACTTGATTGGTTATGCTTGATGATAAAATTAATGTAACCTTGACTTTTTATTCTCTAGTAAATTAACAATGGCTTTTATTCTATGTGTAGCACACTTGAATAAAGCAGAGCAAATTGCCAACCCTAGTAAAGAGTGTGCTGAAGTATTTTTACAAAAGTTGGCTTACATCCTTGGCTAGGTCAAAGTGTATCCTGAAGGTGATCAGTTCTACATGTACTTGCTACTAATAGTTCAAATCAGGAATTTATTGTGATACACATTTTTAGACTGTATTATTCATTTATCTTCATTTTCGATATGAAGATAGATACTAGGAAAAGCCATAATAAAAAGATACCAGAATGGGCTGCAAATCTTGTCTTTCCTTCTTTAGAATGAAGTAATTTTTGTAGTAATCTATGAGAGCCCTGTGATGACTGATAGGTAGGGTCATATGTGTATTGTTCCCTTTTAGTTTGGATTGTTTATGTATTTCTGTTCTAAAATATTGTTACTTGCAGTGCCAAGTTGGAGAAGGCTGCTGAAAAGCTTGCAGCAGGAAAGAAAGCTCTGCTGCAGAGTCAACCCCAGCAGGCTGTAGATGCTCTAGCTGTGAGTAGTTGGACTTAGGCCTTCAAAATACAGGGATTGTGTGCTGTTTGGAGCAGCTATGTAGAAAATGCAGTGTACTTGATTATAAAAGTGAGTTTATCATTCCTTTTATTTTAGTTTGATTTTATTTTCACTCTCTGTGTGACAAAGTTTTACTGGTCTGGTTCCTGTACTATGTTACTAAACAAAGTGGCTAAAAAATTTTATGCTTGAACTTTGCTCTTTTAGGTAGAGCAATGAAATTCAGAATTTGCCATTCATCAATCTAATGCTATTACCCTCTGGTTAATTACCATAAGTGTAATAAAAAAAGAGATATTTTCTACTATTTTGCAATGCAAATAGTTATGAAATAACACACAATTTCTGGGAACAAAAACCATGTTACTTCATGTTATAGTAGTGTTATCTTTCTCCTTCATTGTAGGACTTGACCTAATAATAACAGACTGTGAAATACTGGTTTAAATTTCAAATTTGTGGGAATTCGACAGTAGTATGAGACAGGGCATGACAGCATTGTTGGTTGAAGTGCAAATCTTAGTCACAAATTTAAACTCTTTGTATTTGCCCAATAGTTGGTGTTCAGTGCATTGTCTGCAGACATAAATTATGCATACATTATGCACTCAAGTATTTGCTTTAGAATATTGGAACTGTGAAAAGCTGTTATTTCTGTAGTTGGCACTTCATGCAAGAATACCAGAATTGTTAAACCTATGTAACTAAAGAATTTGTGTAGGAGCTATCATGGTTTAGGCTCAGACTATGTAACCTGATCTGTGTAGGAATGATTAACAAATGTCATTGAGGTAGTGTTGGCTAAATGTCTAATCTGGATATTCTGCATGGTGGTGCAGCCACTGTAACTGCGGAAGAAGTTTGCATAGCTTAATCAGTTTCTGTAGGTGTCCATTAGAGATGAAATGGGTAGATTTGTCTGTGAAGCTATTAATAAGTACAGCAATTGAGATTCTGTACTCAATCTTCAGTGTTTAGTTACAAAAGAATTTACATTGTGTTCCATATGAATGAAGTTGCATTTTCTGTAGTTTTTTCCTAAGATATTTGGGAAATATTTTAATTGGAGTTAAAAATAGTGACTTATGTTTGTGTGTGATATTTGCCAAGATCAATCTTTTGAAAACTTGTAGATGAGTGTATAAATACTAAATAAAAGTTGAACTTAAGCCTCTTGAATTAGGTGGTATTATAGTCATGTTAGTTTGGGTGACATATATTTTCATGAGTGTTCTAATATATATGACGATTTAATGTTAATGAAACTGTGTGCCTCTTATTTTCTGTGAAATTTCCTGTAAGTAAGTCTGTAGAGAGGCAAGACGTCAATAGTTTTTAACTTCTTATCATGATGTAGTGAGAGCATGAAGCTTGCCAAACTGGAGATGTTGTACTGTGCAGGAAGCGTGTGCCCTGCAGTCGGCAGTCCATGGCGACATGTCCAACAGCATGTGCGAGTATTACTACTACTACGGCAGGGCATTGCTCGACTTGGCCCGGATTGAGGGGGATGTGCTTGGCAATGCTCTCTCTGGCGGTAAGTTTGGACATTTTTGTTGGTGGGTTTTGCTTTGTTTTAGTCTTACAAGGAGTTGGTCAGTACATAACTTGAACAATATCCGTCAGTTAGCAGTTATATGTTAAGTTGTACTCCCTTAATTTGCTGCTTTTCAATAATCAGCTGATTTTAATTCTATCATTTTACAGCTAGTCTTTCTGCAGATAATCTTTATCGCTGAGAATACTCATAAATATTAGTACCTCACTTACAAAAAATATTCTGGCAAGACTCGAGTACACCTTATGAAACCGAGTGCATCTTTTGAGATGCATCCATGCCATAACCCGTGTTTCTAAGTTGGAGCTGTACCTAAAGAAGAGCATGGCTGTGAACGAGAAATGACGTTCAATTAAATCTATTTCTGGGAGGAAGTGGCACCTCTACCCTTTTGGCTAGACACCAGGCACCTCCATTTTCGGATAGTCGAATGGGCCAGTTGCGAGTTGTAAAGTTTGTAACTTTACAGATTGAGAAATACGTTTAGGACTTGAGTTGAACATTTTTGGTGGAAAACATTTTTCTCCGTGTAGGCTACTAAGAATTAAAGTAACCAGGATGGTGGAGTCGGAAGGTATAAGGTCAACTCAGACTCCGAGGATTACGAATCCTAGAACTCTAAAATATTTGACTTTTTAATTACAAGACGTTATTCCTGTATTATCCTTCGTAATCTTTTATGACTGAAGTTTATTCATAGATGGATATTAATTCTTGATAAAACTTCTATTTTCTATGGATTCAAATTTAGGATACTTGGATTATTCTCTTCCTTTCCAACCAATATACTTGGATGGAATTTTGTAACAAATACAAGTTGTTATAAACTAATTGCTTAATAATTATACACTCTTTTTTTCAATACTGGGCAATAGCTTATGATGTAGACTTACGCAGTTTTTTCATTTAAAGCATCGTTAATATTTCCATACAGAGGCAATTTTAGTTATGAAGTGATAACTTATTTACGATGTATGAGTGCCGATCGGTGGCTATTGGGAAAAGTAGTTTCCCTAATTTCTGTTTGAAATACTTTAATTATTGATAAAACGGTTTGCTTAAGAAGGGAATATAAATTGACTAAAATGAATAGAATTCATAAGGCAATATTAAATATAATTTCACATTATAAACTTTCATTACTAATTCTAATTACTGATAGTGTGAACTACATGATTATCTATATTGTGAGATGTTTGCAATGCTGTGTGGATTAAAGGTGAATTAAGACATGAAGGGTAAATTAAGCTTGGTTCACAGTAGTTGATTAAAGACATCAAACGGTTGGTAATAATTAGTCAGAGTAGCCCATGAGTATGTGGTAAAAATAGGCAAAGCATGTTAAAAAAATAATTCAATTGAACTTGTGGAGTCAGTCAGTTAAAAAATCTGACTCGTACTCCTAGCGTTCCTATGAGTCCGACTCGCGACTGTGCAACCCTGTTAGTGACTGGAAAGCACAAGTGAAAAGCTTTTAAATTATGTGTGCGATTGTGTACGCTGGCATCTCGAGCATCTCTTGTTGCCAGGGTTCTGGTCAGCCATGCCAGTTGTTCGTTCATTGCTCAAATGAAGTTTTTTATTTCTATTTTTTGGTACTGGATTTCTGGTTGTGGTCGCCATGGTGTAATTTTTACAATCTACCCCAAGCCGAAGAGACTCGTATTTTTGGACTTAATGAGAAAGAAAAAAAGAGGTGTGTTTTCCGTCGAACATTTTCAGGCTCGCAATTCTGTGTTGATAGTAATATTTATGCTTTTTTTTTTCAAGGTTATGAGAAAAAAATCAAAGCTTAAGTACAACCTGGGTTTCACCCATCAGAATTCGATCTTGCAGGAATTTATTTCTCACAGAAAATTAACCTTTTCTTTTGTTTCGCGTTTGTGTGGTTGGATGAGTGTGCGAGTACGAAACGTAAGTTTGTAAACTGTGGAGGGTGCCTTGCGTGTCACATTCGTCGTCAGACGTCGAAAAGTGAACGCAAGTCTGTTAAGATATGAACAGCCTTGAGAATAGCGATACCTCACTTAGCCATCATTTTGCCACTCGGCAGTAAAGGGTTGAGGTGCAGTCGCCCTAGTGTTGCTTCGCCATGGCAAACATACTTGGTGTTGCTGTAGTGAAGTTGTGATATTGACGGCTCGTGCCGCCAAAATCTACCTTTATCTAGACTTCGTGCTTGGCGGTGTAGCGCTGCTATCATTACTACAACTACTAGTATTGTTTGATGATTTCCTCATCATGTTGCCGCCCTCAGGGGGCATAGGATAGGCCATAGGCAATAGAGGTAGGTTAGTTAGGTTTGTCTATCCTATGCTATGGGGACTAGCGCCCCCAGGGGAGCACCGCTAGGCTACCTCAGCTTTAGATAGGCCTTCGGGACTTCTATCTTTCGTGCCCACTTTGCTTCCTTCCGTTTTCATCCCTTCTTCGCTATTTCTTATTTGTCTTTTCTTCCTCTTCCTTCTTAACTTGCTGTTTCTATGCGCAGGGGATCTTGTGTGGGAACACACCCTGTGCATAGATTCCCCGTTCTCCTAAGTCCATACTAAATGGTCCCTACTCTTTCGATGCGGTATAGCCCTCGAGGCCGGTGCATTGCGTCTAACCCCAATAATAATAATAATAATCATCATGTTGCCTATTGGATATTTCAGTCACTAAATTGTAATCTAATATTGTGCATTCTTCAGTGGGTAATATTGAAAACTCGAAGGCTATTTAATTTTATATCATTGATGGTGTGGGTTTGTTTCGAATTCTCGTACATGTTTCATAAATTTATCTGTATGACATGGAACTGAATGTAAAATTTTCCTTACTTGTTGATTTGTTGTTGTGGGGTGGAAATTCGTGTTTTTTTAATTCGTTCCCTTATTCAACAGTTCCGGAGGGAGAGGATATGGAGAGCTCTCAAGTAGAAGACCCAGACAAATTAACAGGTACAGTTGTACTCGTAAATTGTTAACATTTCGAACATGGAATTGTTAAGTTCACGTAATGTATGCGTACACTTTGTGCTTTTCAGAACATCGTTCAAGTCTATCAAAATAGTTCTTGAGTTTGATCGGCCACCGTGCACTTTATCCATGTTTGGCAGTATTGGATGCATAAGAGCTATTTAGCGTAGTATCTGAAAACGCTGATCTTTTTTTCCAAATGGCTGTAGTCTGCCTATTTAATAATGTTCAGTATTTGTAGTATGGTTTAGTTAGTTCCATGATACACATTACTGGGTTCTTCATATTGGTGTTTTATCAAGTGATGTGTAGAAGGGATTTTTACTCTTTGTCTTGAAGCAGTCGTTCATTTCTCAAGTAAATTGATCTTGTGGTTCTAGAATGACACGTTCGAAACTAGACTTGACCGAACTCGCCTTGGGAAAGTTGCTGAGTTGCATTTTGTGTTGAAGTGCTATCCCTATTAGTAGATCTTGGTGAAACTGTCACCGTCAGATAGCCTACACTAGGCGTTCTGATGTACGTACATTTTGTGTGTAGGTTGAGTGAAGTTGCAAATGTCATTGAAAGGCTCGGTTAAATTAGCTAAGGGTTTGGAAGGTTGAGTATGCATGTCTGGAAGCTGAACTGACCACCAGTGGCCAAAATGAGCGAAGATTCTATGTGCCCGAGAGTTATTCATAAAGTAACCTCCGTTTATTTAATAAAATGTGAATTGAATTCGAGAATTGTTTTACAATAATTTTGAAGTACACACCCTAGTTTATATTCCCACACAGTTGTCAGTCACATTGAGACACTTGTAGCGTTTGATGTGCCTGAAAATGCCGCAATTGAGAATTCGTCCGCCTGCGACTGAAGCCGTCCTACGTCGCTGGTTTTTAACTTATCGCCAAAGCGCTGCGGGCCAATCCACTTCATCTGCATGGGAGATAGTAATCGCTGGGGCCAAATCTGGGCTGCAGGGAGGCTCATCCAATACTTCCCAGTCGAACTCTTGCAGTTTGGTGGCAGTACGTGGTGCTGCGTGCGAAATTATTGTAAAATAATTCTGAATTTTGATTCACTTTTTTTAAATGAATGAAAGTTGCTTCATGAGTAGCCCTCATATATACAAGGTGTCGCAAAAAAATGTCACTGGATTTAAGTTATTTATTTGGTATCGTGTAATATACTTTAAATACTTATAACGAATTATTTCAACATATTTTTTGGTACCCTTCAAGAAGCGAAGGATAGGGTTAGATTAGCTAGTTTATTCTGTGCTGTGGGGACGGGCGACCCTATAGGAGCCCTGTTAGGGTATGTCAGCTATGGATAGATCTTAGGGACTCATCTTTTGTGCCCACTTCGCTTCTTTCAATCTTTAAGTCTTTGTCTTTACTTCCTGAACATTCTTAACACCTATACATATATTCCACGCTCTGTACAGTTCATACTAATAGACTCTTCTTTTCTTGGCTTCCTTTTGGGTCATAGTTCATATGAAAAGGGGACTTCAAACTAATAATCATCTTAGTTTTACTATATTTAATAAATATTGCATTACCCTCACATAGTGGCAACGCTTTTTTGCGACCCCCAGTGTATGGGCTATTAGAACTCCCGATGCTTTGATACTTCTATCCGGACCTGGCCTTCATGTGTTGCGGGAGCAGTGAGTTGGTGGAACTGCTCCTGCGTAACGACAGGCAAACTGGCGATAGGTACCAAACTTTCTGTTGTAACACATAAATCGAAGTAAGATAAGGGGCTTTGAGGCACTGCATCTCGGTTGTAAACACTAACACTCGCCAAATCCTTCTTCCATCAACCTTCACGAATCAGGGCAAGAGAAACGATATATATGCTTCAAAAGACATTTCTCGGGTAATTTTAAAGCGTTTAGCGAGAATGGCTGAATCTGAGCTTTTAGAATTTAGGATTTTTTTATGGGTATAGGCATTATAGCGAGTCCTTGTCCGTATGATCCAATGTTTGATTATGTTAATTTTTCCGACGTAGAAGAAGAGAAGGAATCAGTGGCTCAACAGGTGGACGAAGCTCTTGAGGAAAATTTCAAGAAAAATGAAGGCATTGAAGATGAAGAGTCCATGGAGACTGATGAAAAAGTGGAAGATAGTGAGGTGAAGACTGACGTGCTGGATAATGACGAGGCTAAAGAAAAACCAGCCGGTGACCAAAATGATGCGAAGACCGATGAAGAACCCAAATCTGATAAAGAAAATGGTGAGGAGAAAGCATCCAAAGCTGAGAAGGAATCCAATGCCGAGGATAAGGAATCCAATGCCGAGGATAAAGAATCCAATGCCGAGGATAAGGAATCCAATGCCGAGGATAAGGAATCCAATGCCGAGGATAAGGAATCCAAGGCTGAGGATAAGGAATCCAAGGCTGAGGATAAGGAATCCAAAACTGAGGATAAGGAATCCAAGGCTGAGGATAAGGAATCCAAAACTGAGGATAAGGAATCCAAAACTGAGGATAAGGAATCCAAAACTGAGGATAAGGAATCCAAAACTGAGGATAAGGAATCCAAAACTGAGGATAAGGAATCCAAAACTGAGGATAAGGAATCCAAAACTGAGGATAAGGAATCCAAGACTGAGGATAAGGAATCCAAAACTGAGGATAAGGAATCCAAAACTGAGGATAAGGAATCCAAAACTGAGGATAAGGAATCCAAAACTGAGGATAAGGAATCCAAAACTGAGGATAAGGAATCCAAAACTGAGGATAAGGAATCCAAAACTGAGGATAAGGAATCCAAAACTGAGGATAAGGAATCCAAAACTGAGGATAAGGAATCCAAAACTGAGGATAAGGAATCCAAAACGGAGGAAAAAGAATCCAAGGCTAAGGGAAAGGAAGCTAAATCAGCAGAAAAAGACTCCAAAGCTGAAGAGAAAGCTTCAGAATGCAACGATGTTGACATGAAAGAAGTGGATGGAAAAGACTGCAGCCCCAAAGAAGAGAAAAAAGTTGTTAATGGTAAAACTGAAGAGGACCAGAGCTGCGCTGGTTGGTCCCCTTGTATAAAATGTTGTATGGTGGATGCTCCTATGGCTTGTTTGTCTTGTATTTTTTCCGTAATTTTGGTTCTTCATTCGTAGCGATGGGTTGCTTTGTTTCTTTAATTGTCTGTAGTAGCTTGGCATGTTCATTTTCCTGTTCTAATATCAGTGCTCAGTTAAGTCCAGGTATATCCATTGAATTTGATGGAAGTTTTAGAACTTCGTAATAACATGCAAAGCCAACTGCGGGCTACCTGATGCTTATCAAGAAAAAGGCTTGTCTGCGATGCAAAAAACTATTCAAAAATATTTTCCTCGCATGTGAGAAAGCTCTAAGCTTTATCCGACATTAATATTATCGTTAATTCGCATTAAATAAGCCGCCATCTGTTTCTGGTCAATTCTCAAAGCTGTGGATGGACTGTAATTTTTTCACCCAATGCCCAACTACACGGGTAGACACATGGTGTTCACATGACTTTTGTGAGGAGTACAACTTCTTGTTCAGTCAACATCCAAGTGATTGAAAAACTCAGAAGTATTTCCTCCACAATTTCTACATAGTTGTCAGCTTTTCTGTTTTTAAGGAAATTCTGGATTACTTCAGAGAAAGGATGACAAGCTCTTGCCTTTCCTGCATTCATTCTTAGGACAAAGTGGGCATCTCGGAGGAGTGTTCCTATCTGAGGTCCACCGAGTACTTTTTCTTCTCTTTACTCAGTGTTGAAAAAATTGATTTTATGTGGTAGAAGCAGTCTCTATTTGTCTTCACAAATTGTTTCATCAAACCAAATTTTATGTGTAGTGATGGAAAGACTTTTTTTTCCCGTTTCAAGAGGATCATTGATGATGTTTTTCTCATCAGGTGTCAAACTCCTTCTAGAGGGCAATTCCTTTTGCGCCCAAGGGTCTGCTGTAGCTCTACTATCCCAAAAACACGAGAAACGCCTAACCTTAAATGAGGGAGAGTGAGGAGTTAAAAATTGAAGAAAACTATAAAACTGAAACGTGATGGTAGCGCAAAAATATGACGTGACACTGCAAATCGGAGACCAAATTTGGATTAAGTTATTCTAAAATAATATATAGCGGCTATTACTATGGTTTCATGTCAGAAAATTTATTTTATTTGTCGCCCAGTGTTATTGATGAACACAACATAATCCTTCAACTTGCATCTTTAAGTGCAGACTAACTCGGCATCAGTGCCCGCAGCGAGGCAGTGAGCAAGTACATGCGCAGGCATTAAACTGATATGCTCAAGCAATGAATTGAACCGAGAAGCGGCTTCCTTTATCAAAGCGTTGATATGACGGCTCCCCGTGGGGTCGCCGCTCGTCACTCAGCGGCTGTACGCAGTGTTGTACATCCTGTACATATTTTTTTCTTTGCATTTAAAATGATCGCCTCTTGGAAAATCAGGTGCACTGGAGGGTGCTCGGTCACTATAATAATGTATTCGATGTAGTAGGGCCATAAACACGTCTATTTATGTAGTGCGAACATTGGACTTACTGAAGTTCAGGAGTCGCACAACTCATTTCGGGTACAAGGTTGCACCAATTTCTCCCGCATACAGGACTTCCTGTATTATTTGCTGGTCATTAATTTCTTTCCTTTTTTGGTTGTGCTGCTGTGAGCCCAGTGGAATATTGAGTACCAAAAGTGTGAATGTAATATTCATTATAGTTTTGTGTTTTGCAATTAAAGCTTTCGCAATGATGGTACTCTGTGCTTGGAAACCGGGTAGTGCTTTGTGGTTGTGGGATTTGTCTTAACACTTCTAATATGCTGACAACTTGTGAAGCGCATGAGCGTCATACTGTGATGGTACTGAGCTCTGCGAGAGTAGTTTGGATGGTGCATGATGTAAACCTGAAGTATTTTCGAAATGTATTGTTACGTTTAGGCTATTTCATTGTATTAATCTTCATTTCTTACTTGGGATAATTGGATGCTTCGGTTGCAACTGCCTTCAGCTTTGAACGTCGTGAAAATGTTTTCGTTTTCATGGAATTTTTGGTGTATGGAATGTTAATGTATCTGTAGACTGTTGTTCCCGGCACTGTTCTGTTATTTCCTCTATCTCTCTCATATTTCATGTAGAAACTTCTGTTGGCTTATTAATAAGAATCAATTATTTATTTAGCAAGATTTTGAGATCGTGCGAAGCATGGGGCCTCCCGCCGCCAATTTTCGTTGTTTTCATTTTAAAGATGGACACGTCATGGCCATGCCCGTTTATGCTATGCTGTGAAATACCCTGTTCAGGGAAGGAAACCCTGCATATCAATGATTTAATAGTTGAAAAAATCGTATCAATTGTGGATATTAGGTCAGGTACCTTTCTAATGATCTGTATCTTAGCATGTATGGTATATCATTTTTAAACTTTATTACATAAGGTGGGTGTTAAATATTTTAACACGTAAAGAAAAATAGGTTTTCTACAGGGGCTCACGGTCCAAAATTCATAAGGTTGTGCGCGAGTTGTCCAGTTTTGTCTCTGATCGTAGATGAAGGAAAGCAGTACTTGAGGGAGCGAAAGATGCTATCGTTTGTTTAAGCGCGTGTATCGAATCCTGTGGAATTTTCTCAGGAATGGTTGAGTCCTCATTTCCGTTCGGAAGTAAAAAATTTTATCTTCGTGTGCCCAAATCGTCTCTTCAGAGTTGACGAGTGTGACACTATTTTGGAAATACGGATTTTCGATACAATTGTTCTTTAGATAAGATATCAGGACAAAAAGTTAGTCGCCTCTTGTTTTTTTGAACTCTTTTTCGAAGACAACTACTGCCGGGGGCATCAGCAAAAACTCATTAATGGGCATGCCAGCCAGTCAGGATATGTGAGGCATTTCGATTGGCCGGCTAAGTCCCAAGACATGAGCCCAGTAAAAAACGTTGCCCACCTAGAAGGTCAAGGTAGACGTGAGAAGATCGTCCCCGTACTTGGGCTGCACTATGTCATCAGTTGATGCAAGAGTGGTTCAAAACTGACTGGGGGGCACCATTAGGTTACCACAGCTATAGGAAGGACTTCTTTCGTGCCCACTTTGCTTCTTTCAAGTTTAATTTGGCTTCTTTTTTTATCTTGGTTTCTTCATTATTGTTTCTATGCACTCGAGAACAGACCTTGTGCGTAGATTCCCCGTTCTTTATAGTCCGTACTAAATGGTCCCTTCTCGTCTCTTTCTTTTCCTGTCTCATTTCATGTGGATAGGGAGCTTCAAACAAACATAATAACGTAATTACTCTGCGAAGTGATAACTTTAGGAGTAAATCTCTTTATATGAAGGCAGTCCTCGAGTGTACCTTCGAAGCTTGGCGCTTTTTGAGCGATTTTCTATCATGGCCACCGCAAAGTTAGCGATCATGATTATTGCAGAGAGTTGCTTAAGTGTGCTGAGAGTCTATTTCGTGAAGAGCTAATGGGTAGCGAGCTTTCTTCTTCTTCGTTTTGCCAAACTGCTTAAGCTCGAATAACTCGTGTCGCTTTTCACTACATTGTCTATTTACCCTTTTTTGTAAGGAATGCCTCGGCTGTGAATTTTGAACTTTCGTTGTGATGGTGTAGAAATGTACATGATATCGAATCCAAAAATTGGTCGAGTGGTAGGCCTGCCTTTCTTTGTTTTGAGTAGGATGGTATAGTTAAATTTTCAATAGAACCACTCTGTCTCGATCGTTATCATTTAACTGAAAACTCATGTTTGCTAAGATCTTCATCTACGTCTCTCCCTTTGAATTCTGTTCGACGTAGGATCTAAACCAAGCAGGTGATGCTGAAAACAATGATAAAACTTTTTATAGTTGCGGGCGTTGCCTTGCTGCTTTGAAGGAGCGCTGTGTCTATAGTGAATACCCGCGAACTACTTCAGCTATAGATAGGCTTTCAGGACTTCTATTTTTCGTGCTCATTTGGCATTCAGTTTTCATACCTTCTGCGCTATCACTTGTTAGTCATTTCTTCTTCTTCCATCTTAGCTTGCTGTTTCTATGCGTAGGGAATCCCGTTTGGGACCTGTGCATAGATTTCACATTTTCTCAAGTCCATACAAAATAGTTCCTTCTTCTATCCGTTTTCTTTGGATCACATTTCATGTGGATAGGGAACTCGAAATTAACGATTCTTTTTCACTAACCAAAGACTTATAGCTTGACGATCACATTTTCAACCCTCGTTCTTCTTTGTAATGCGAGATGAATTTTATTGATATATACCTCTGTATTGTGCAATGATAATTAGCTGATGCTATTTCCTGTCTTGTATGTCTTGATGTAGCATTACGGTCTTGCGATGCTCGGGACAAATTTAAAGGGGAAAGATGAGGAAACCACGTCTTTCATTGCGTTGATTTTAGATGCAATTACTGAAAAGCTTGTGTATCTTACTTGACTTGAATGAAAAGTATCTTTCCTCATCTGTCGCTTGCCTGGAGTATTTTTCATTTATTACAGCGTCGCTATGTAGATATTAACAAGTACCGCTTGTTGATTGTTACCGCGTCTGCATGCGTTAAGTTTCACATTATTACTGTAATTAATTTCTTTTTACATTCCAAACTCCTAAAGCAAGTTGATGGATTCAGTAAGGCTAACTTATTGGATATATTTTAGAATTCCATTGTAGATGTAATTTAAAATGTTCCTTTTCTGGGATGTTATGGATGTTTTGTGTAATCGCTAGTTTGTTGATAGTGTTAGTGAAAAACATCACTTGGAATGTATGATCCGATTTAAAGTTTTTCTTTGATTTACTCGTTGCATGAGCCCAGATTGCTTGAGATTTTTCGTGTTAATATACATGGTCAAGTCAAATGTACGTTATCATTCAGTGAGTTTGAAATGTGATGTAATTGCTAATGAATTACTGTTCGTTTACTCACTGAGTTGTACAATGTTTCAGAAGATATTGCCGATAAAGATGAAGAAGAGGCAGAAGAAGAAGAAGGAGCTGATGCTGAGGAAGAAGGCGAGGAGGCAGCTGACGACACACAAGGTGCGGAGTTTTCAGCAAGGAATTGACATCTGAATAGGCTTTCTGATATCTTCATAAAAACGAAGTTACGATTTCCCAGTAATGCTCATGCTGCCCTAGAAGCAAGGTATTTATTTCCACAAGCTTTCTACCGAGCTCATTTTCCGACGAAGGATCGTCATCTTACGCAAACATGTTCATTTGATTAATATCGTCAATTTAGTATAAGTTTCTTGGAGGTTATTCTATTTTTTCACTAATGATTCTTCGCGTATAAACAATTCTCCTGCGAACATGAAACCATTAGTTAAACAGCGTCTTCGAAACAAACCTACTTGTGCGATACGTTGGCATGCTTTAATATGAAGTATTTGAGACATCTATTTACCACGAGTAATTTATATCGTACATGATGCAGTCAAATAATTAATGACCTGACGAGCGTACTTCAGGGAAGACCCTACTTCTGAGCCCTGGTTTTAACTTGTACTTTTGTGTTGATTCTTCTCGAATCAGGCGTGGGCCGTCGAGTCCTACTGTCTTCTTGTTATTGGTAAGAAAGGTGAGAGTCACAGAGTCCGTCGTATTCTTCATGCCATGGGGAAAGAAATAACACTAAATCCTAGCTCATTTATTTCTATTAGAGAGTAGGTAAACCGAGAGCCGTGGCAGTATTGATTTCTCGTGTCCTACTTTCTGCTAGGCAATGCTGCGCTGTTGAGATGCTTGTTGCAGAACACCAGCTGTTGCGCTCAGCGATGTTGCAAATTAAAAACGTCAGGCTTCAGAGAAACAACCAGGGACGCTGTGTTGCTAACGAGACTTTCAGGGTGTTGACGAAAATTGTAAAAGTCAGAGGTTATCTGAAAGGTTCCAAACGATTTCAAAATAAATATTCGTCACGTCGTCTAATTAGACCTGTATAGCGTTTTATTCAATTAAAAATTTAGAGATGTAAATGTTGCAAGGAGTAGCGAAAACTATTTTTGTTTGATGATTTTGCTGCGAGTGAATAAATTAATCGAACATGTTTGCGAAACTTAACGAGGAGCTTGGGCTCCGAAAATGCCAGTTATAGTGGATATTTTGTCTTCAAAGTTGGATATTTGAAGCTAAAATAAAAGAAAGACCGATTATCAGTTATAGAACTTGTGAGAGATGAGGACGTCTCCAAAAGTACAGTCTATTTTTTTATGAATCATAAATGCTCAGAACTTGTACAACATCATAGTTTATTGTCGTTGAGTGAAATTAACGCGAAAAAAAACAAAGCACTGTGCGTCACCAGTTTCCATTGTGTCACTCTCATTGGGACTCGTGAGCACCAGAATTGATCAATTTACGTATCACTTGAAGTTTATACGATCTTAAAATATTGAATTTTTTGCGTTATGTAAGGTTGTGGGTATGTACAAGTAATAATTTAGGGGATATTACGAAAACTATGTCTTGTTTTATGCATAGGGAAAACACCGTCTTGATAATTTATTGATTTTACAGAGAGCCAGGAAGAAGAGGAAGATGTACCTTCCCTGCAGCTGGCCTGGGAGGTTCTCGAGCTCGCCAAGACCATTTATGAGAAGTAAGTCCTAAACATCTCCCGTTCACAAGTTGGTCCGCTGCAAAGGATTGCCGCCCTTGTGCTCGTGTGAATTAGGTCCGATATTTCGCTGCGGCTCGCTAACTGTGAGTCCTGCGTATTCGGTCGAGTTACTTCTGCTTGGGCCGTGGGGCATTTACTGTTCGTGTTTGGAGTGTGAGGTGGTTCATACTGATTCATAACCCTTGAATGTGCTCAGTTGAGTCATCGTTGAAAGGGATCTACTTGAACGCGATCCTTTGTCAATGATGATCGCGAGTGTTTGGATCAGATACATGCAAGTCTTACACTGCATTAGTTCTATTAATTGGGATAAATAGTTCCATTTATCTGTTTTAGATACCAATGCAATATTTGGTTCTAAAGAATGTCAAGATTGGCGATGTTATGAGAACTTTGGAACGAAACTGATACTGTAACGCAACTACTGTAGTAGCCTAAATTTACTTGAACTTGATCTAACTAATTCCAACCTGACTTGTCTTGACTTTACACTTTCAACAAGACTAATCGAAAGAAATTCAATAACGGTGCATTTACAAGCCGTCGACTATAAACTAGTAAAATAAAGTATAATGATAGCTGAGAACAGAGTCAGGCGGACGGTATTGAACACACCCTTTGAAGAAATTTAAAATGCTGGCATGACGAAGGTTTTGAGTCGTAATAGTGTTGTATAAACTTACTGTTCTTGGAGTTTTAATATTATGTACACTGACAGCTCTGCATTTATTATACGAGGTCAGGATACTTTCTCATAGCGGGCTTGAATAAAAATCTCAATTTATCTGGTTCCTGAGCAGAGTACTTTCGGCATCTCATAAATCTGGTAAGATGAATTCTACCTAACTAAATTTTATCCAAGTTGAACGACTTCAAATTACTATTTGAAGGACCAGATTAGTAAACTTTAATTGTATGACATCGGTAGGTGTTCAAAATAATAATGATTGTTAATGCTGTACGTCGATAATTTTTCAGAACAGTTATAAGTGACTTATCTTTCGTTGTACATATCTTAGCAATGACATTTTGCAATCATATCTTGCCTTGTGAATTCATTCTTATGCTACGTATGCTAAATATTTTTTGTATATTGCAGCAGATCGGTAATACTAAAAAGTTTGTTGTGCCTATCTTGATCATCATTTTCAGGAAGGAGAAACTATCGGACGACGACAAGACAAAGCTGTCGCAAGTATACCTGAAGCTCGGGGAAGTGAGCCTCGAGAACGAGAACTACCCTGAAAGCATCAACATGTACGCCGAGTGTCTCAAATTGCAGGTCTGCCATTGTGCTCTCAGCCTTAGTCCCTCTCGTCTTCACTTCTTTTCTAGACAGTTTTTGCAATTCCAATGAGGGAACTTTGAAGTATCTGAATGCAAGGTTCAAGACGACAGCTAAGAAGTTTTTTTTAGTTTTCTCTTCGCGATGAAACGAAAGACCTGTTCTTTTACGATGTATGAAGGATCTACCATAATCTGGTGTGCTCTGATGTATGCCCTGATTGAGTGCGACGACGAGAGAAAGGTTTAGTCAAACTCGGTGAAATGTGTTATTTGCACAGCACTGTCGTGGTCCACTGTACTGAAAGGAGGCTGTAAGCTTTCAAGTTCACGTTTCCTTAGTTGGCGATAGCTACGTTGCGTCTATTGGAAGGTTGGCGGCATTTACAGTGCAACTTTTAGTGCATAGCCTGGTTGCTGCATTGCACTCGAATGTGAACTCATGAGTAGAGAAGTAAGAATTCGAATTGTTTATGGTGAGTAGGGATGGATCTGCATCAGTGTGGTTGAGTAGTTCCCTAATTCGCCGAAACTCGTGTCGCAAATTCGGATAAAAGTAATGATAATTTAATTTTGGAAATCATAAATCAATAACTGTATAATAATGAAGAATTGGTAACAGAGACTCAAAAGTACTCTCCGTAGATTTTAGATGATAGGATCGAAATGCAAGTTTGGTTATGTTCCTGAAACCAATTGCAACGACGGCTAGTTCTGATCATGTCTTTTACAACAGGTGGCAAATTTATCCGGTTTACCAGTAGCATCCGTGTCGAGTTGTTTAGTAGCGCTTCGCTACAGATGTTTCTTAACTTTATTTTAAAATTGAACGTACAGAGTGCTCTCGATTACGCTTGAAATGTTGTAGCTTTTAACTCCAGAACATTTTTAAAAGATAAAAACTTTATCAGGGGGTAGTATATTTTACAAATATCTGAAGACGCGTGCGAGTCATGATCGTACCTAATTGAATCTCACTTGATTGATCCTTGATAAATTGCCTGAGGTCATGTTTGTTTGTACGTTGCGCAGGAGTCGATCCTGTCTGCGGACGACCGATGGCTGGCGGAGACCCATTACCAGCTCGGCCTCGCACACTCCCTTGCCGATAACTTCGACGACGCGGTGCAGCATCTCCAGTCCGCCATCTCGGTCATCCAAGCGCGCATCAAAAACGTATCCGAGCAACTAGAGAAAGAAGACATTAAAGTTTCTGAAGGCAGTAAGTTTTCAGCTTGAAAAGAGCGTTAAAAGTTAACCCTGTTCCTTCAAAATTTGATTTATCATCACATTCTGTGTGTTAAAGGCAGCTAAAAAAACTCTTGCAGTTTTTGAATTTATCTCTTCTGTTTAACCCTTATTGTATCAGAGAAAATTTAAATCAACGCTTGGTAGCTGGATTCAAGAGATCCAATGTCTTCAGTAATATGTATGTAACTCTAAGTTATGCTACGTTAAAATTCTCGAGAAAACAGCTAAATCAAACGGTAGGGAAGAGCAGATACACTGAAATGGCTCCATTGAACCCTCTTTGTGAAAAAAGATTGAAACGGTTGAAACTTATTTGGTTATCGTATCGAAGTGTGACTGCATCTAAAGCAGCTTGTACAGTCAAAGCGAGAAAGTATTAAATTTGTATAAAGAACGAGTGATATTTGCAAACCATGTGTACTCCCGCATAAGCTACCCCGCAATTTTTGCTGGATGAGCATCTAAGGGAACCTCGATGTTTAAGGATCTGTTCCATGTGTAGGTCTACGAGTTGAAAGCGAGTCCAGGGTAATTTTCAGTGGTGGGATGTTTACACTTCTATCTTTACAGCGGATGTGTCCGGCCTGAGTCCGGAGCAGAAGGCGAAGGTAGCAGACGTGAAGGAGCTGCAGAAGTTGCTTCCTGAGCTCCAAGAGAAGATGACTGATATTAAAGATACAAAAGCGAGCTTTACTGAGAAGCTCAAGGCTATGAAGGTGGGTGGGTCTTGCGTGGAAGCTTCGTGTCGGTAAGAGGAATGACCTGGTCTTGGCCTCGTAGGTCTAGATAGGTTATGGGTGTTCGGTTGGTCTTCGTTTATTCCTTTCGTTAGTGAAGCAAAATTGAAACATTTCCATTGGTGAATACATTGAAATTTATCAAACCTTATACTGAGTTTTCTTATTTAAAATTTTTCGTCTTCTCATTTCACAGGAATTCAACTTAACGGTATGTCGGTAACTTTTTCTGTTTGGCGAGTATGAGTTATGAAAGAAATATTTTATTTAACTTACCATCCGTGTTTTGAAGAACTAATGTGTTGAGTAATTTGCGCCCGTATTCGTAACTTAAAGTATCTGAGGTAAAAATTTTGCTCTAGTTATTTTGTATTGCTGTACCATGTGATGAAATAAAGTTATCACTGGTGTGTTATGCTGACGTCAAATCGTCTTGTTAAGCGATTCATTGGGTGCTAACTGGCAATAGCTGTTGCTGTGTGTCCTCTAGTCACTCGAGTCTAATGTGTTGGGGTGTGGGTGAACGTCTATTTAGCTTCGCAAATTCACGTACTGACCTTGGATCGTTTCTCTTGTTAACGAGTGACCTTTGTTAAAATTATTGGAGGGCAAATCGTTCTTACGTTTTTGTGTTCGAATTTTTGTCTGTTTTTTTAGGGCTTGCTTTTTTAATGCTTTTCGTACAATTTTTTGTCAACTTTTCCTTCCGTTTTTGTATAAATGTTATCAGAGCGTGCTGATTTTTTATATGCTTGTGTGGGCTTGTTTTATACGTAGGCTTATGTGCTAATACCTCTCGGAGCATGTAATAAGCAGTTGGGCTAGGTTAGTTAATTTGATCCATCGTGTGCTATGGGAACTGGTGACCCTAGGGAAGGCATTGTTTGGTTACCTCAGTTATATATAGTCCTTCGGGACTTGAGTATTTGGGCCGCACTTCCTTCAGTTTTCACGCCTTCGCTATCTCTTTGGCCTTTCTTGTTTGTCTTTTCTTCATTCTTAACTTGCTGTTTCTGTACGTAAGGGAGCCTGTATGGGAACACACCTTGTACATAAATTGCGCATTTTCTAAGGTCAATATCAAGTTGTACCTCATGGTGCGAGGTGTCAAGTTACTGAAGGGCTGCTGTCTTTACAATCGTGATCTATCCTAAACTGGGCGTCACTCTTTATTGCAAGTCCAAGCCCAGTTCCTTCGAGTATTACAGCACTGGTCGCTCCAGGATGGCTCTTTACCTACTTAGGTAATTTCCATATGTCTCTCTGGTTTAGTTTTCTTCCCTTCCCTTTGTCTTTCCTATTCTTGGTGATAGGGTTCTTAACGTACGGATTTGATGCGTTTGTGTCCCTTCTTATTTTTCTGGTTACATCCATTACAGGCACACCATTTGCGAGGCCTAAAACAATCTGCTCATTTCTTCAGCTGTTGAACTTCGTTTCCTTGTTATATTCTCAGACTAGCCATAAAGCGTTCCACAATCAAGTAGCATAACTCGTTAATTGATATAACTTCACTATCAAGTGTCTTGAAAATGATGGAAATATTACTTATGATGAGAATGTTCTTTGTTTGCATTGTTGGTCACTTCGATACTAGATCTTGGTGTGGGCTCCGTGGTGTAGTGGTTAGCGTGATGGCCTCACAGCCGAAAGGACCAGGGTTCGAGCATCGGCTCAGGTGGGGCTTTTGACGCGACTGCGGAGTACATCCCTTGGAAAAGGAAGTTTAAACCACACATTCCTCACATCCACCACCACACCAGTAGTTGTAAGGCATTTAAAACACAACGGTAGAACGTGTTGGAATAAATAAAGGTTCTTTTTTTTAAACTGAAAATAATTTGAAACCCCCCAGCTTAAAGTGAATTATGACACGCAGTTTACCATTACTGCTACTGGTGTGCTTATATCGAACTGTATTCGGGTTTTCTGTGCATAGTGATTGTAGTGGCTTAGTGTTTCGGTTTAGTAGTTGTATTTTGGGAAAATGAATTTGTTAAGCTCCATTTTGTGTTTTGATTTTTTGACTAATTTTCTATAACACTTTAATCTTCGTTTCGCTTTGTTTTCATCAATGAAAAGTGTGTTTCCTACATCGTATCACAAAATACGCGGTTAAAAAATTACTCACTTTAGTTCAGAGAATATGCCCTTAGTTTGTATTGATGTTACATAAAGAATTTTATATAATTTCTTGAATTTGAGTGATAGCCTTGAGTCACTGGGAGGTGTCAGGGTAAGTGAGATTTCTGTAGTGCCCTGCTATTAGAAGAACTACGTCCATTCACATCTTTATCGGTGTCTATGGGTCTCGCCCGTAATTTTGTTGCCGAATTTAGTTCATGTCCTTACGAAGGAACGTGTCTTGTGAATAAATATCTGACGTTAATTATTTACTGTTAGAAATTCAATGTTACTGCTTCTCGGTTACCGTAGTGTAATATGGTAGCTATTGCATTAAAAATTACCCCCTCTACGTACATCCTTCATCGGGTAACGGAAGTGTAGCTTGTTAGTGCTCGCGGATGACACTGAAATTACGGCATTTGGTGGATAGTTTAACATTTCTATCTAATTTTGAGACATTACATCTAACGCTCATCGCATTTAATCTAAAGGAGTAGCATTACTACTGGAATATTACATGAAATTTCTAAGGTATTAAGATGTTTCCGGAAACAGAGTAAGGAGTCGTTACTCTGAGGTGGTCAGGCAATAAATGTGAACTTTGAAAGCTTCTTTTTTCACATTGTGTTCGTGTAGTTCAGGTGTGGCTGATGTTATGCCGAAAACAATCACTTGAGTGTCCAAATAACTGCCTATGAAATTAAATTTATTTCTCTGTGCGTCATCAGTGGAGAGAGTGCGTCGTGTAATGTGTGTTTGTATGTGTGGAGCAGGCGCACTTCTCTGGCCAGTTGAGCGGAGGCAGCAGCGGCAAGTCAGCATTCGAGGACGGCAGCTCTTCCTCTGCTGACGGCGCGCAGAAGGACGCCAAGCCAATTTCTACGTCTCTCATCCGCAAGAAGGTAAATGTGATGTTCTGTCAGCTGCTTTCAGATCTGCTCGGTTTGCTTCCCTGCATGGGTGCTGCTTTATTGTGCGAGTGTGGAGGTTGTCCAAGGACTCCGCTCGTCCTGTAGAAGAACGAGGTACAAGTTAATTGGTGTCAGTGAACGAGAGTTTTTGGATTGAGAAGAGGAACATTTAGCCTAGTCGAGAGAGTTTCATTGCTTAAGTGCAGCACCCTGTACTTGTAATAGCACGAAAATAGAAAATATTTTATGCTCCCGTGTTCCAAACTTGATATGTTTGAAGGAACTAGACTCGTACGTATGAACCAGCGCAATGCTTCCCGTTCCGGGAAACAGTTGTAGGATGGCCGTTTCCTCACGTATTCAAGGGGTGACTAACGGCAGCGTAACGTGAAAGTTACCCTGGGCGATTAACTAATTATTCTTATGGAAAACTCGACTTGCTATATTATAATGCATTTTGCTACAGTGCGTAAAGATGTACTTCGCCCAAAGTATCTGTAATCGAGGTCCTGTTAGTCAAACCTTGAATTCTCTTATCATGGCTCAGAACACATTAAACGTGCTAGGTGGTGAACTCGAAGTGATGATCTAGATATTGCAGGCACACAAGCTTGGTCTTACGTTAAGAGGATGGCCTATTCCTTGTGTACTTGCTTTTCTCTTGTCGAGTTCTTGGCCTTTTGATCATTTTTAATTCGCCTGATATCTGACACTCGGAGACAACATCCGTTTGAACTTCTCAAGGAATCCTGCGTTGGTACCGTAGAGATGAGGTGCCTAAATTGTCGTTCATTTCAACGGTTTCACTGATGTTTGCTGATTACCTTCAACTAGTCCTAAACTCAATAAGTGGCCTCGTCCGTTCTCGAATTTTGATGTTTTCTATTTACAGGATTGGATTCGCTGTTGTGTGTTTGCGGTAGTTTGTGTTGGGATCTACTTTGAAGTGACACAAATGCAGCTCGTGTGGTTACTCTTGGAGTATTTCGTCTTTTTCCTGCATTCAATTACTGATAATTGACTCAGAAATGTGCTTGGAGATATTCGGGGCAGTGTCTTGCATGTTTTTAGGTGCTACACTATGTAACATGGTTTCGTTCCTGGCAATGAAGTGTTATTTCCTAATTTCGTGTATTTCGAAGTATTAGAAAATGCCCATTCTTCATATGAGACTTGTCTTTTGTATTGTACTAGTTATATTTATTAGTAGTATTATATTGAGGAATGGTAAATTTTGGACTCTTGATTTGACCACTAAAGTAAACTTTTAACATTAAAATTTTCTTTTCATTTTTTAGTTCGAAAGAAATGGGAAACCATGGCTTCAACCTAGAAACTAGACGAAATTTAAGTTTTGATTCATGGTGCTCGTTAACCCTTGGAGGACCGAGGGGCATATTTGTCCCATACTTCTAAATGGATTCCAAATGCAATTACGAATTGGGAAACGGATACGTATCGAAGTCTGGCTTATTTATGTAAACGCAGTGACATATTCGGTGACTTCATACTCGTTCGATAGCTCTAAGCTGTTGTAATCGCATTTGGAGTCGATTTAAAAGTACGGGACAAATACGTTTCGTGTCCCTCAAGGAGTTAGGTGCATACACTTCTGTCTGGCACATTAAAATGTATGCTGTTCACACTTGGTGAAACATCCATGTGTTGAATGTTGCTCGGGTGTAGGATGCCATGCTCACAAGCTATGACTTGACGCAGCGCAAGCCAGATGATGAGGCTACCTCTTCAGAAGCCAAAAAGCCTCGCACCGAAGACGACTCGAATGGTGTGACCGAGTCTCCGAAACAGCAGGAAGAGGAGAAGGAAAAGAAGAAAGTGCAAGTGGCCAAAGCTTCCGAATCAAAGGAGGAAGAGAAAATGGACGTTCAGCAGTCTGATGTAAATAGCTGAGCTTTACTCTAGTCTCTATTTTTCATCGTAACTTTAATCATTGTGATTTCGCAGTAAATTTCGCTATTCGTCAGTTTTTAAGTTGAAAGCTGTAGTGATAAGGTGAGTATTAAACGTGTTCGTGTTCATCGTCTCTAACTTTTGTCGACTGCCAGCCTTAAAAAACTAATAAAACTACCGGGACGTTGACCTCACAGATTCCTAAATATTTTCGTAGGACTGTAAAAGTCCTACACCCTTCTTTAATGAATATTTGAGCATTGAACGGTTGAATATTTTTTTATTTGTGAACTTCGCCAAAAGAAACTCATTTCATTTGTTTCGGATATTTTGATGTATTTTTTTCGTTTTAGAATTGCTATTTTTCCTTTATTTATTCTATTTAGATTGAGTAAAGATTTATCGGTGCGTTTGTTGAATGCCTATTTTGGTCTTTAATGAAAGGAGGGGCCACTTATTGTTGTTGCTTTGCTCGTAACCTTGGAAATTGACCTAAGTTCGAATAATGCTTTAGACTCGTTTGTGGAAAGTGTTCAGTTTGCGTAAATGAGTGTTTCTTCCAAGAAAGTAATTTACCATGTATCAGTAAACATTTTCGAATTGAATCATGTTTTTTCAATTTTCTCACACAAAATACGCAATTTAGCATTTCATTTTCTTTCAGTAGTGTTAACGTGTAACTTTGAAATCAACCGCTTATTGAGACACGTGATTGTGGTAAAGAATGAGTTACTTGAAGCAGATCACGCTACTGGTGATGACGTAGTAATGTAAAAAATTCCCCGTGTTACCAATGAAAGTCGCATCTTCTCTTATGTTCTCACGCAGTGTTCATGTTATTTTAAATGAAATAAATTCTTTGCTATCGAACGATCAAGTAAAACTATAATCCTGTCTTGAGAGTTAGGGCGCTCAAATACAAGGCAGGTTAATTGGTCAAATGATGAAGCTCGACGCAGAGCCGTCTGCCTTTTTTTAGATTTTAGCGTTTGTAGCGCTTGTCTGAAACTTTATTACTGACGCGTTCGCCGTTCCGCCTTGACACTCGTAGTGCTCGAGAGAAAACAGATGTAGGACCTGGACATTCCAGGACACATAAATTAGTCTCGGAACTCCTGGTCTCTTTTCCACTCTGCATACATACTTATTTGCATTGCGCGTACTCCATCTTCTTATTTATTCATGTGTTCAAACCACCGTCACGTTCGACAATTTCTATGTGAAAACTCGCTCAATGCTAAACATTTTCAGATACGTTTTTTTGGGTTATCACACTATTGTTGTATATGTCAATTGTCTCGAAAATGCCGCATCTCTTCTGTTAATGGTTGCTAATTGCAGCCTTATGGAAATCTCGGTTTGCGTGAATTCAGTGTCTTCTGCGCCTCTATACATAATTTAGTACACCTCTACACCGATGGGTCTCAAGTTCAAGGAAAATTCATGGCTCCTCTCCGTCACCGCGTCCGACAATCGTAACTCGTTTAAACTTGCATAGCAGCTAGTAAAGATGGTACCGGAAACCAATCGCTCATCTCATCGATTCTATTACACCCTCTGCTGCTCTCGCGAATGAACTCTTTGACTTGTGAGCTGCCTAAGTGAGCGATGGAGTAGGTACAGAATTTATTAACAGATGTTCCTGAAGGCGTTTTGAATTTTTTCAAGATACTCTGAAATGCCAGGTAGGAACGAGAAATCTTGCGGCTTGCGGGGAAGTGAACAGAACAATTTTTTAATTAAAGATTAAACTATTCCCATTAGTCGTTTTCTTTTAACTTCTAATTTTCTTTTCTTTTCAGGCCAAGGAGGAATCGTAAGGGACTGGCTAGTATCTAGCCAGACCGACCCGCGGAGTTCTCTGCAGTCTTTATTTTGTGATTTAGTTTTAAACTTCCATTTAGATCTGAATGTGATTATTTTTCTATTCAATAAAGAATGTTTCTTCTCGTTCTCGTATTCTCCTCTTTCATTTGACTTTACCTTTCACGGATTACTTCGGTATGGAAAGATGAATAATGGTTTTTCAAAAATAGTTCGCGTGACCGATGATTGCCAGTAGAAGTTGGTTATCAACAGAGGTGGGCAGCGCTACTTCGAAATGTAGAAGCCGCTACATTTCAAAGTAGCGCTGCCCAGCTCTGGTTATCAAATTATCGTTATGCTCTCGCTCAACTCGAGTTAATTCTTCGGAGCTACTGCAGTGCCTTCTAGTTACTTATTTGGCTTTATGTTCCCGAGTTGTGGCTAAGTTTTACTTGTGCGCAAGCAAAGTAACGAAATCGTTTGTAGACGACAGACTCGCTAGAAGTGTTGGTTGCCTCAATGTGATTGAACTTGAAGTGTTCATTGACCCCTTTGCATGCCTAAGTAAAACTGCATTTAGCTTTGGAAAAGGAAGGAGCTGTGCCCTTCTGTATACATGCATTAAGGCTATATTAGGCCTTAGGGTGCCCGCACACCAAAAGCGTTAAAGCGAGAAGATGGCATGCGAGAATGCAAGAGTGGCTTGAGAACACGGTAATGCATTCAAGTGCACACACCAAAAGCGTGCATGCGCGAGATTGCAAGCGTGCTGAAGATGGTCTTTTAGTCTTTCATGCACTCTCGCTTGCCTGCACTCTCGCTTTAACGCTTTTGGTGTGCAGGCACCCTTACATATCCATCTGAGGGCATAGCATAGACAGTAGCGTTAGGTTTGTCTCTTCTAGGCTACGAGGACTGGCGACCTTAGGAGAGCGCTGCTAGGTTATCTCAAGTGTTCATAGGCCTTCGGGACTATCTTTTGTGCCTACTTTGCTTCTTTCAATTTTAACACCTTTGCCATCTTTTTTCTTTTCTTCCTTCTTAACTTAAATGTTTCTAAGTGCAGGGAATCCTGTGTGGGAACACCTGTGCATACCTTCCACGTTTTCTTCAGTCCATATTAGATGGTCCCTTCTTTTTGCTCTCCTCGGATCTCATTCCACGTGGATGGGGAGCTTCAAACGAACAAATTATGTATATTTTAGCCGTGTTCAAATATCAAGCAGCATACTCGTAAAATGTTCCAATTTTCGGATCGTTGATCAGTAAATCGTTAAGGCGATGTGGTGAAATTGTAATGCCAATAAACTGGTCGCTATTGTTCGTTATAAAGCAAAAGAAATAAGACATACAAAAAATACTAACTGAGCGATGAAGCTTTGGTGACAACATTTTTGCGCCACTCAGTAATCAACTGTACTTGAAATCTTTCGTCATAAGCACTCGAAGGCATAGTGCCGAAGCAGATTATCTACGCCACTAGGGAGAAATGGCATATAAAGTATTTCGGGAACAAACCTGTTCATACACCACATAAGCACGAGTAACCTTTGGCTTCTACAGTTGCTAGAAATATTTTGAGTGCTGACCGTAAACTGATGGACGTTCTCTCGCGCGGAGTAATCTTTCTAAAGCGCAGACCAATCGAGAAGATGAGACGAAGCAAAGTGGCTCTTCAACTCGATTGGGTGTCACGAGAGGTTCGAATGTCAAATCAGTCACGCACTGATAAGCGCTCAGTCTTTGCCTCTGATGCTTCTATTAATTCTCCCTGGAACTTGGGGCCACCAGGTGAAGAAGTATGCCCCATCTTAGTGTCTTGTGGGTACAACACATGAAACGAGAGCGAAAGGAAGAGACAGTTGAGGTTTGCGATGGGCATGAACTGAGCGAGTTCATTCTTGTGAACAAAACGGAGTAACAGCCGGAAATACAGATGTAGAAGCAGAACTGACTATGCGCTACCCAAATGAAAGGGCAGTATTTTCATTTCTCCATGCGGAAGGAAACTGCGCAAGATATTTACCGTTTGATTAGACCTATGGTGCATGAATGTGGTACTACGCGTCTATCCCCACGAGGACTTCATCCAAGATTCTCAGCTTTCACGATCACTAGAACGCGTACTCAGATGCCAGACTTGCTGGTACGCTCACCCTGACAATCTAATTTACAATGAATGGGATCAGAGTACTGGCAGATGTGGAGATGGTGTGTGTGTGGCTCTGCTGCCGGCCAACTCCTGTGCACACCATCATACAGTGGACGTACATTCAGTCAGCTTGATATCGTAGCTGTCACATCAGCACTAAGGCGATGCGTGCACAGCCATAATATTGGGGCTCTTACCACTATTAGATTACTTGCCTTCAGAGATAACGCTGAAGCGTAGTACTCTTAATGGCTCTAGTTCTAGTGGAGACGGAGCCTAATGGTCACGATCTAAAGGTCAATTGGTAGTTTCAGGACCATGAGCGGACTACTTTGTTTTCGTACAACCCAGATCTTACCTTGGACCGTGCGAATCCTGAAGTATTGAGAATTAAGAGAGCCAAAGATAGAATAAGGTACCTTATTCCAACTGAATATTTGAATGTGGAGCGAGTATATTTGGATGGAAATCAAGTGATAGCAGCAGGGCTGTTCCTGGATAGAACAGATATCTTGCTAACATGCACAACAGCCGCGTTGTTGCATGGAATGGAGACAAAATGACCTTCCTCAGGAGAGTCCCCTCTACAGGGTGTAAAAAAAACCGCAACTCTGCAAATCCTAAATACATATTTTAAATTTTAAAGTAATAATTAAAAGCTATACGCTATTGGACTGAGAAAATTTGAGAGAATATTTATGTATGACTGTAATTATGATACGTATTGCGGAGGATGGGAATCATCTTGATGTTATTTCTTATTATAGTTATTTTTAAACGCTATTTTTTGAACTTAATTAAAATTTACAAAATTTCTTAAATTTTCTCTTTCCATTGGTATATAGTTTTTAATTATTACAATAAAAATAAAATATATATTTAGGATTTACATTACAAGGATCCGGCCTTTTCTGAACACCATGTACAATAAAGGAAATAGGACCTGTAATGAATGCAAATAGAATGTAAGAAAGTAGAGAATGAAACGAAAGTCAGATATCTAGCAGATGAGCTACCTCTTCGATGGGTGATTGATTTATCGAGGGAAATAGAACGGATTGATCCGAGAAATAAAACGACTGCACATAATGTAACTGGTCTAAATCTACTTTCTTCTCTCCTGAATATTGGAATATATACATTACCCTGAGCTTCATATACATATTTTATGTCAAGGATTACTTTGCTTTTCATGAGAATATACTCATTATGTACCTGTATACAATGATTACGTAGATAACAACAATTTTATTTTTTAATATAATCTGGCATTAAGAAATTTAAAGTGTACGAATATGTATTTTCCCCCCTTTATGCACTTATTTTTTATTAATTTCAGTTGAGTTGAGTTTTTGGACAAGTTGACTACATGCTTTGTCCTATCAACACATGTATACCAACGCAAACCAAATGCGCAAACGCAATATATTGGTAACGTATTAACGCTTATTTTACATGTTCTACGCCGAATATCGCATAACTCTGCTGTAAACTACATGATAAGATCAATTTATATCAATTAACCGAGTATAAGAAAGAAAGGAAGAAAAACCTTTATTCCGAAATCAGTCGCACACAAAGCATAAAGCATATAACCTTCGGGTTTTCAATTAGTAAAAATAGAGCCTTAAAATTAAAATGTTGAAGTCGCAATGGAACTTC
>VOMN01020175.1:0-16616 GCA_014899125.1 Orchestia grillus
TTGATTAGAAAATCATTTCTTCCTTCTAATTTAATATATATCATAATATATGTTATTTTCAAGTGAAGGGAATCACCTCCGCTAATTTCCACTCTTTCACTCTGACGATGAATGATGAGCAAGCACTAGTCTGCAGCGTCATTTGACCAACAAACTGATGGGAACGACGTTAATTACGTTGAATGAAGCATATTTCGATATTCCGGGTCGATGTTTTTCTCCATCGCGGAGAGCACCTTTTACGATGACAATCTCGCATTTTAATTGGCACTCTTTCTGATGATTTATGATGAATATTTCTTATGATAAAACAAGTTTTATACGCTAAACAATGGAAGACGACAAAACCAAAACACTCGAATCAAGCAAGCCCGGGAGCTGGGTGGCGCCGGGCATGTGTGTGGCAGTTCACCTGCCACGCTCACCTGACAGACAGCGGGGCAGCTCACCTATCGCGCTCACCTGACAGACAGCGGGGCAGCTCACCTGTCGCGCTCACCTGACAGACAGCGGGGCAGCTCACCTGACAGACAGCGGGGCAGCTCACCTGACAGACAGCGGGGCAGCTCACCTGACTGCCATCGTTGAAGACCTAAATCACCGAATTGTTGTCGCACGCATGAACTGAAAAAATCCGGAAAGTTTACTTCGTAAACGTTTACTAAATTTATCAACGCTCTTTTTATCAACACTAAATTTATCAACGCTCACTTTATTAACGCCCAGTTTATCATCATTTACTTTTTCAACGTTTTCTGTGTCAGTTTTTAATTTATCAACATTTACTTCATCAACGTTCTTTTTATCAATTTTCAATGTATCGATGTTTATTTAATGACGTTCACCTTACCAATGTTTACTTTCTGGACATTTACTTTCTCAACATTTACTCTATCGATATATTCCATTTCTTTATTAACGTTTACTTATACAACGTTTACCTAACGTTTACAAATACAACGTTGACTTAACGAACTTTTACTTCCCCGCCCCATCGATTTCTAAACTTAGTTTCCGTCACTGTAACGATGACTTTATGCACTTTTACTTATCATCCCTTACTTTGAATGGATCGATTTCTAACCTTAGTTTCCGTCCCTGAAACTCCCCAGGAATGACGTGTATGATGCGCCAAATCTCTTAACAACTACAAATGCTACCCAGCCTCAGGGACGAACGCTCAGTTTCACCGCTGTGAACGACCTCTCTGCTTGATCGTAATTTGAGTGTCATACTTCTACCAAACTGAACACGTTAGTCGCGATGTGCGCCAGGTGTGTACATGGCGCGTACCTTTTTAAAAATACGATGTGGTGCACGCCTATGAAAATTCACATTTTTAATAACCATAGTTGAGTTTCAAATTGACCAATATTACGATACAACGCACAGAAGCTGTAAGTAAAAGGCTTAAATCTGTCACCAGCTCTGCAAACCTGCCGCAGCGGCAATCGCTGCCGACGTGCTAAGTAGTGTGTGCTGTGCGCACGCAGGTGGCCGTCATCGTACCCAGTAGGCTTTTAAGCAAAATAAAATCCGCCGCTAATTTGGGTCTCTCCGGTGTTTTTTTCGTATGGTTTTGTTCGTAGGGGACCTCGTGCTGATTATTCTGTTGGAAGTAGTAAATCGTATTTGTGTGTGAAGTGAAGAATTGCAGTAATCTACAACATATAGTAAAGAGCAATGTGAGTTTGTATGTTTATTCGTTTATATATACACATATTTGATTTCTTCGTGATCGCATCGGAGATATAACTTGGAATTACTTCACTTCTGTCTAAAACCATCGCATTAGGTAATTTTCCATTGAAATTCTCTGCAAGTTTTTTCTGATTATCATTGTTTGTGTTAATTCATCCTACGGCTGTGACAATTGCATATAAAAAATATATTTTCATAGCACTTCTTACGTATTAAATGAGCTCAAGTTTATGGAAGTGAATTGTATTTAGAAAAAATGGAAAGACCCAGAAAAAAAAACAGCAATTAACCATAGAAGGGATGGAAAAGCGGACTTCAACACAAGAGGAGGTACAAATGAGGGTAGTAGTAGTAGTAGTGGTATCGTAGTTTGCTAGTGCAGCGGAACTACCAATGAGAGGGGCAGCAGCAAGGCAGCGACACCACACAGCGTCCCAGGACCGCGTGGTGGCAGTGTTGTGTGAGAGAATACTGCTGTCAGCCGTGCTGAGGCGCGGCGGTGGCGTAGACAGGATACTGAATATCGTATCGTTATAAATGAATGAAATCTAAACAAGTTAAATGTTTCATTCGATAAAATGCGATATGACAGTTCGTTGGAAAACATAGTTTGTTTATAAATAGGGGATTTCAAAGGAACGATGAGAAGCGTTTGTAACCGATTACATGCTTCACTGAGAAAATACCATTCAATTCAGGAATCCTTATAGCAAGTCCCGGATCTTTTGACAGGAATTTTGACAAAATTTTGTGATGGCTGCGTCGTACTTCAACATCTCGCCATGGTAAACAATAACGCAAATATTCTGCGCTATTCAACATTGTGCATAGCACCTGCAATTTTTCCCTAACATATCCATTCCTTTTTTTCCTTGAATTTTTGCTATCCATTCCTTATCTTTTTCAATCCCCTGTTCAACGATTGCTGTTCTTGTTTTTCCCCTTCTCCCAAGCCCTTTTTTGTGCCCTGTGTCGCATTGTGGTGACTGCGACAGCCGTAGGCATGATACGACGCTGAGAAGGCCAGCGGATGTGCGGCGTGTGAACCAGCTAGGGATGGTCAAACGTTGAACCAGCTAGGGATGGTCAAGCGTTTAGCGCGCTGCTAGGAAAGCCATGACGGATGCAGAGAGGAATGCTGCGTGGCGTGCCCGGCAACGCTGGACATGCCCTGCAGATAAGGCGTAGTAGTGTGCTGCAGCACAACCTGCACCGGAAATATGTATGTTGGAAAATACGCCTAGGTGGCCGTGGAGGCAACACACTCGGGTCAAATGAAATATAACGTCAATGAACTACTATCAGTGCCAAATCAACAACAACATTACAAACTACGAGATGAATGTATTACGCAACAATTTTTCAATTTGACTTCTTAAGCTCTCTATTTTTTATTGTTATTTTATTCTCGTAAATTAGCATGAAAAGTGTTAGTAAACACACTGAAAATTGCAATTATCAAGATCAGTTTTCATCTTTTGCTCGGCATTGCGTCAGTTTTTTAGCCAGTGTGCTTTAAATTATGAAACACCCATAATTATTTCCAATAGGTGTAGAGTTTTATAGTACTTCGTGGAATGATTTAGAGCGTGAGGAATTCATGTGCCGTGAAGAGCGCTGTATCGACGCGTCAGCGCCACCATTTTACAGCGCGCCGTTAAATAGAGATGGAAGTCCGCGCGTGGAATCGCTTCATAAATCTCGGCAGCAGCTCCATTCCCTCTGATCAAGTCTTATAGTCTCAGGAGCCCCAATAATGTAGTGTGTTTCTTTGGAACGTTGAGTTAGGAATACGAAATCACTTGGTGGTCCTCGCTTCCAATTTTTTCTTGTTCCGCAGGCCCAAGTGGTAATGCAGGAAAGCAGAAAGGACATTGGCTCTAGACGATAGAATGTTCAAATGTTTGGAGCTCAGAATTTGACAAAGCACATTTTGCTCTGTGTTCATGTTTCCATGTTCTTCAAATACAAAGAATTCTTCAAAGCTTGGAGCGGCCGCCTGCAGACTGGTTTGGTCTGGAGAGATTTGAAGATTTGCGCGAAATTTTTGAAAGTTTCTTTTAAGCGCCTCAAAACAAGACGAATTTCACTATCAACATATTTGGTTATTTGCCCCAAGAAATATACAATTAGCGCAGTTATGTTAGCGATAAAGGTTGATAAATGGACACAGACATAGTAGTTATAAAAGAATGCATGCGTGACGAGGACAGTATGTACTGCGGACTCGCCTATCCAAGCGTCTTGTTCGAGATTAGGCGTCGTGACGACACCGTGTGCTCAGAGGGAGAATAATTTCATTTTTTATGCCGATGACTCCCGAACAAGCACACGACCTTCTTACCGTAAGCCTTCTCTTGAGGTGTATTTCTGTGCCTCGAGCGGGGATGTCCCCTTGTTAGCCCTAGTTGCAGGACGCTCAGCTCTCAGCATCAGCTGCAGGACGCTCGCCTCTCAGCACCAGCTGCAGGACGCTCAGCTCTCAGCACCAGCTGCCCTCATGGATTACTCTACACGGCAAATAGCAAAGGTTGCCGGAGACAGCGCACAATGTCCCGAGCGAGCTGGGGTAAGGTGTTTAACTCCACATTTACCTAAATAAAGAAGCAATATATGTAGGCTTCGAAGCCTTATGCGTAGTAGCTAATTATACGTTATCGGTGTCGTTTTGGATAAAAAAAAATTGTCTCAGTTATGTTTTTACAATATACTCTCATAATTGTGTTCCATGTGAGTTTCTTGTTAAGATTGTAGTAACCGTCAAGTTTTGAACTTTTATCATCTTAAAAATAAATTTTGCATTTACTGGAATTTTTCAACATTTTTTTTACATATTAGCCATTTACTGGGCAAGTTATTTTTGAGATAAGGCAGCATTTTGCTTTAGGTGAAGAACTAGCTGCAGTCTGTCTAATGTACTGATGCAATAAGGCTGCATTTAGGTCGTGACGAAAGACTAGCAGCATTCATATGAAATCGAATTTTGAGATGGGTGTAGACAGTAAAATGTTAACGTTAAAATTTAGAGCACCAAGCCCCGCTGCTATTGCTGCACCCATCGAAGAAGTAAGGAAGGGAGTTGTCCAAGCGAGCGACTTAATGAAGGCTTATAGGAGCTCTCACAAGGCGGGCATGCCGGGCCGGACTTCACGATTACCGCATGCGGACAGCCTGATGACACGTATTATAGTGTGGTGCTTTTGTGATGCTCTCGCTGGACCAAATCAGAGCATGGCAGCTAAACAAATTCCTTGCTGGGGAATGATTTATTCTCTATGGTGATGTTTGAAGAATGACGGTCAATGACGTTCTGTTGCGCTGAATGTCGCTTCTATGAGAACTTCTTCTTTCTCGTGTGAAAAAAATGACAAAACTGTTCTTTGTTGTACCAAGTTCTAACATCCAAATTTAAAAGGCCTCTTTCGAGTACGAATTTTAAAGTAAGCTTCCCCCCGTAACTTTTATCTTGAACTGCAGAGGAGTTGTAGGACCGACGGAATTCCCCACAATGCACCTAAACTCGAGGAACACCAGCACAAAGTCGAGACGATATCGATCCTCACGCAGGCCGGTAAGGGAGCTGGCGGGCAGCGCGATGCACAAGTTATGGGAGTATCGGAGAGGATGCGCAACAAAATCCTTTCATCATGTGGAGTTTGTAAAGGAACCTTGCCGCACATCGAAGTTAGCTCGATGCGAACTCGTGTTAAAGTCCCTAATTGTTCGTGTCTCAGAGGTCGCGCCAAGTTCAAAGGAGTCTCGAAAAATGGCTCACAAAATTCATTTCTTTATGAATCTTGTAGACGTGGAAGTTTGAGGTCCATGATTCAAAAATGAAACTTCGGTTAGCTTCTCTAAGAGCCTGAGAGAAAATGCGTGTTATGGCAGACCAAGGAAAGAGTTGAGGAAGTTCTCAGAGTAGTCGACCGTAGGCTGGAGTGCTGGCCTTACTTAACATTCTGTTGAGCTGGAAGCAGCTCGAGTTAGTGTCAACACGAGTGCTGAGCCTCGGAAAATTTCAGCATTTTAAAGCTGCGCCTCGTTAAGCAACGTTATAGTGTCGTTCACCTCCGCTCATGGCCTTTTTTCGTTCGTCCTACTGAAATCTTCTTATCACCTCCAAAAAATTCAGATCTTTGCCTGCGGGGAAGCATTAATTTAATAAATTTGGAAATTCGGCAGAGAATATTTCGACGCTTCTATTATGCTGTGCTGGAAAAATAACATAATGCTGTTCGACGGTTGGCACCAAGTCATGAAGATTTCATTTGAAGACGTTTGGAATTCAGACATTAATTAATTCTTTATTATCCAACGCAGTCACAGGATAATATGAATCTTTCCTACGGAGGCTTTCGCGGCGTCGAAGTGTCATCTATTTTCACTTAGTGACAGCAGATGAGAGGAAAGAACGCCGTCTTTGTTTCTTCTGTTACATTAGGAGCACTTGTGGGCGGTGATGCAATTTCAAGCAAATCCGCCTTGCTCATTACCCACAAGTTGCTGCTTTAGACAACGCATAAATTAATCCGTAATTGGGATTGGCAGAGGCCGAGTTGCGGTCGGTAGATGAGATACGTCGCATTTCAACTGAAATTCACGCAACACGATAATCTGATGATGATCAGTCAATATTTCCTCGGATTGGGTTTTGCGAGCACTCATGCCTCGGTAGCACTGTCAATAAAGCATTAAAAGTTCTATATTTACAGAAAGCATCACGTCATCCGCTTGCGATGCAGTGAAGCATTTTTATTTCAGTAGAGAACGTTATTTATTCCTTCAGGAGAATAGGAATATGTGTTTGAGTTCGATGAATGGAATAGTTTACAATAATGATAATACGTTTTAAATATTTTTCTCATTATTTTTTATTTTGCGTTATGATCTGGACAACCTTTGACATTTTCTGTCGAGGAATACTCTCGTAGGAGTCAGAGAGTACATCTGGTAATGTTGAATTCTCTGATAGCATGAAATCATGATGATGGATTATCTGAAGCGCACTACCACATGAGCAAGCAAATCAGAGCGGCAAAACACTGCATCTCACCGTGCAAATAGTCTGGTACATGCTCTACCTGGTGCTGCAGTCAAATAGTTCGGCGCCCACCTGCAGAACAGGTATAATTGTCTAACGTATGCTTGGTGCACAATTGAAATTCTTTGACGCATGCTTGTTGCACAATTGAAATTCTTTGACGCATGCTTCCTGCACAACTAAAGTTGTTTCACGCATACTTGGCGCACAATTGTAATTGTCTGACGTATACTTGTTGCACAATTAAAATTCTTTGACGCATACGTGATGCACTATTAAAACTGTATGACATATACTTGTTGCACTAGTACAATTGTTTGACGCATACTTGATACGCAAGATAGTTTCACGAATTTTTAAAGCGCAAGTTCGAATAGCTTATTGCATACTTACCGTTGAAATTAAAATATTTTGTAGCCTTTAATAACTCTATTAAAACTTGGCGCAGCTACGCGCTTGGCTTTGGGCAGTTCTTCGCTGCGATAGTAGTTCTCTGACGTATTCTGGCAGTTCTGCGCAGTTTTTTTTGAGAGCGAGAAATTGGCTGGAGGCCGCTGCAGATCTCAGTAATAATTGTCCCAAGCAGCGACCGCGCTGCTTATGTCCACTAAAGCGGCCATAACGACCGCGCCACTGCGCTGCTTTTACACCGTTTGCCAATGAACAATGCAAAACGCACCAATAAAAAGCAAAAACTCTGATTTTTAATAGGGTAGAGCGGACATTACTATCGCGGTATTGCGCTGCTGAACAGTGACTGCGAAATTGTCTGCGCCGATTGTTAGCTGGGAAAACCGAAGCCGAAGAAGGTTAAATCAGACGACATGACATAATCGGCCATTGATAATTTTAAGATACTTACTGCCACTAGATCTGGCAATTTAGTGAAAGCTTCAGCTTACAAATCCATGGATCCAAATTTGAAAGCGAAGGGACTTGAATTTTATCTAATTCCTCTGATTTTTAAAATTCCAAGATCTATTAGGCCCGCCGGAGGTTCAAGTCTTTCGCACGTCAGTGAACTGCCTCCTTAAAATCGATTCTTTCTCGGGAACCTGATTCATGGAATTTTACCTTCTTAGGAATGAGTTCAGTTAAAATGAGATTTGAAATACGTCGATCATTCCAGACCAGTGTCTGGTCGTTGTGTCTGCCCGCAGCTAACACTCCTAACTTTCTACCCTTTCACTGTTGCACAGTCGGCACGTAGCGCTCAGCTGTCGCTACACTGGCTATTTCTTTGCAGTATCTGAACTCTCTTCTGGTGATTTACCAATCGAATTTGTTCAAGGATTTCCTGATTCAATTAGTTATTTTCAATTTTTACTTTTATTCTGCTAATCAGGTAATTTTTGAAAGTGTATTCATGGGGACTGTCGCTGCTAACCCCCGCGAATATTACGATCTTGGGTGACTTAGACGTTTTTACCTCGTTGTCGGAACCTACACACGAGTAACCTGTGTTGCACCTGCAGCCAAGGTGCCTTTCGTTCAAGGAGCGCTGCATTTGGAAGTGTTCTAACCGTCACTTGCACAGCAGCTCCCCAACTCTCGCAGTCTGCTTAGCATTAAGAGCACCGTAGGAATCTGCTTAGCAATTAGCGTGTCGTCGCAGCCTGTTAAGCGGTGACAGACCCAGCCAACCGACCGTGCAGTGGTGGACCAGCTGACGCCCCACCCAGCCCACTGACCGTGCAGTGGTGGGCTGGGGCTGCAGCCCAGTTCCGTTGTCAGAGGCAAGTCGATATCGAAGGCATTTCCGGGAGGCTTAGAGCGCCCGCCAGACGGACCTAGGTCGCGCCTCACGCCTCCTCACTTCGCTGACATCCAAAAATAGACACAAACAAAGCCTAAACCTGTTTGTCCTGCCCCATACCTGACTCGTTTGCATCACTCGGGGCACTGAACACCGAGAGTTCGATCTGTTTTAGGATGTGCTGCGACTGAGTCCGCCGTGGAAATAATGAAGCCTATTGGGCAAGTGTCTTGAGCCTACGGCGGGGGGAGGCTCTGCAATGACTTCAGGCAGCATCCAGATGGAAAGGAAGGATAATTCTGCACGTAACAGCGTGCTGTAGCGTGGCGAAAGAATGGCCAATTGACTCAGAGCAAGCCATTGCAAAACTCGGAGACAACATGAGCGTTCTTTTCACTGGCCTGTGAAAACGTGCGGGCGTTTGCGTAGCTGAGAATGCAAACAAGGTTTGCTTGAGTTCTCTAATGCAGAGTGAGGGCTGCAAAAGCGGAACATTCCTCCAAATAATGTGCGCCTGGTCCTGTGACCATAAAATAAACAAGGGTTGGACGGAAATAATAACATTTGCGTTGAGAGTTCATACTCTTTTGCAAGACGGTTAACCCTTTCGCTTTATTCCCGAATTGAAAATTTTTAGTAGTATATGATGTAGACTTTGTACGCTCAAGTGAATTCAAAGAGCATTAATTGCACTTTTTGTTTTATTTGTTAGCACTACTGCACAATCGCTCACTCGGACTGCCCGTGTAATGTAAGTGAAGCAAGCATCCTGTCGACAACAGAGGGGCGCGCATTTACAAATTTGGTCTGCCGCGCTTCAAAATTACTTCATTTCTTTGGAGTCTTCAAAGTTCTCCAGAGTTTAGTAATCGGCCTAAAAATTGTAATTTCTTTGCAAGTTGGAAACCCTGTCCCCTCCCTCGAACACTGCCCCGAGTGTGCGCGTCAGCGGGACGAACACAAGCGACACTTGTCGCAGTTCCGACTCGGGTTTGGGATGACAACCATTCTACAATGGCCGCAGCTTGGTCAAAGATCGAATTCTTAGTTCACTTGGCTATCAAAGGCTCGAGTTTGCCGTGATGCTGGAGCGGCCAGGCGATGCAAAATATTCTCTACCAACGAAGGGTTCATGGGACCGTTACCTCGACGTTACTGAAGAAACCGCTCTGTGGACTTTAATGACACAACTTTGATGATTGGATGTGGAAAGTCGGCTTCCTGAGGAAAGAAGACCACAATGGAATACAACTTTTTGAATGAAACTTTCCCATCTGGCGTAAATCATTCGCAAAATTTCACTGAAACCTCACATCGCTCCAAATGAAATGAATGAAAAGTTGTTTTTGTTCTTTGCCTGGTAAGGAACAACGCCTATGTTTAATTATGGAGTGGTCTGTGGAGATAATGAGACGTACGACTCGATTTGGGGCGCTCGCGATTGACCTCTAGGAAACATTCCTAATAATTTAGGTGAAAGAGAACCTTCAGTAAGGGTGCAACTAAAATGCGTTCAAAGGTTCTCGAGAAAATACTCCAACTAACAAATATTTACCGTCACACTTTATTCATTATGTTGACCCATATACTTATTTATTGCTTGCTTAAGTCTTTTGCGAGAAGGGCTGTTTTCCTGATAAGGCGATGAAATGTCGATGTAGGTATTCTATGCATGATATACGCCGATAATAATTAAAAAACAAAGCCTCCTATGATTGAAAAGTCACTTAGAAATAATCATTGCCGATATTTTCATCTCCAAGTCCTTATAGCTTAAATGTAGCATGAAGACTTCCTGTAATGCATGAAGAGCTATGACATTTTTATTAGTTTCTACTTAACATTGCATTTCCCGATCGGCCATTTCTCAAATGAACAACTTGTTAACACCGAGCGTTCAATGCGTCCAGTCGAGAAACCAATGTTCAATGTCCAAAGCAAAATAGTCCGATTTATTTGACTCTAAATAGTTAAATTGTTAAGGAAGAGCTCTCGTTGGAGCCCGAACTCTGGAAAATCGGCCAAGTTCTAGTTGTGGACGCGGGTTTGTAAGCGCGGTGGGACAGGCCTGTCGCCTGGCGTCTAGGCCTCTCCAGGCGATGACTTTCAGGATTTTAAAGCGACGAGGCGCACGGGCTGACGCCGCAAAGATGCCTATTAAGCCCACTACAATAGCATTGTTTAGACCTACTTAATGAATCAATTTAAGCCCCATCATTTGAAAAGAAGAGGTGACTTCGCACTTCTTCTAAAGAGCTTCAATCGTTTGAATCAGTAGAACATGGGCTAACGTTGGGACGTACAGTCTTCATTCGAGTTGCAACTTGGCCAGCATATCTGTGTAGTGTGTCCGTACGCAGTAATATCTCGACCTTGATCAGCCAGCAGTGCTGAGACAGTAACGCTTTCTCCATTGCATGATGACATTAGTCCCCTCCATTATGAATTGGATCTATGAGTGACTATCTTTCTCCATTGCATGATGACATTAGTCCCCTCCATTATGAATTGGAGCTTTGAGTCACTATCTTTCTCCATTGCATGATGACATTAGTCCACTCCATTATAAATTGGAGCTTTGAGTGATTTCTTTCTCCATTGCATGATGACATTAGTCCACTCCATTATAAATTGGGGCTTTGAGTGATCTCTTTCTCCATTGCATGATGACATTAGTCCACTCCATTATGATTGGAGCTTTGAGTGACTATAGACTGCGACGTGAGAATTTCGTTTAATATACCTAATTTGTCGTTTATTTTTGTGGAAGACTTTAATCCACTATTTCTATAATTGTAAATACACACGATTTGAGTAAGAAAATTTGATGAATGTTTAATGATTTTATCTCACAAAGATCACCCAATTCAACTTCCGAGTAAAAATTAAAAAAATTCGAGTCAGTGTGTCCGATTATAGCAATAATTTGAGTTGATAATAACTAAAGAACGGTTATAGTCTCACACATTATTTGATAATTTACACCAGTTTACCGACATGTAATCATACAGGCAGGGGAACGGAGCTTTCTATTCAAAAGTAGCCCCCGCTCGACGACTCCGTTGCCGTCTTGACGAAGATCATAAAATCCTCAACTCAAATATCATCAGAGCGTGATGCGCTCGCGTTAGGAGGAGATATAACTCTTCTGTCAATAGGGATACTTGAAACCAGCGTTTTTCTTCTCGAGCTTATCGGGAGCGGGTCTTAATTTGAACTGAGTTTGCTTTTTGGCTAATCTCTTGAGTAACAAATTAAAAACAGCTAAGTAGAGCGTGAGCGCAGGCGTGCTGCAATGCTTAGACGCTTATGTGCTGGATGTCATAGAAATGTTTTTTCGCATCTGTTTATCTTTATGACTGACGGTATTTCAGAGTCGCTGAGCTCAACAGTTGAATTGCTCAAACTGCGCTGTTTATTTTGGTGACGGTGAACTGTAGAACTGCTGCCGCTTTTCAACTGCTGCCTCATTGCAGTTGCCAATATTCATAGAATACGCGACTCTCGAGCCAAAACGAACTATAAAATTTCCTACCCAATCTTACCGCTTTGCCGCGTATTTATAATTATCTATAATTTCAGCCGCCGAAGCGCAGATATCATCACTGGATGGTTTTTTTCGACTGGTCGGCGGAAAAAATGGACGGGGTATGTGACTCTACTATCACGCGTCTCTCCGCTAAAGTCGGAGTCCAAAGTCATTAATACTGTAATTTTACAACGTACAAACGTTCTCTTTAATTCTAGATAGATTTACTACATTTTGCAATTCACCTTGAACTTTCATGAGAGCCATATTATGTCTCTCACATCACTGGTGCTTTATAACAGGGTTGTAATGAACACCACTTGTAGGAGAGGAGATTCTTATGCCATTGACTACAAGTTTCATCATTATTAAAACAATCTATATCACGTTGTCCACACTCAAATCTGATCTCCAACATCTGTGGGAACACTGCTTTTCGAAAATTTGTGGCTGTGTATCTCTACTCCTTATATGTCTTTCCACTTTATACCAAGAATGCAAATGTTTCTCTGCACGGTGTCACTCATCTGTTCTGAATGCTCTGAAATTTGAGTATCAAAAATCATTAATCTTGCCGTCGGCTGAGCCCTATGTGCCTGTGAGATCAAGGGCTGTTGTAAGGCCCCATCAACCAGGGCGTTTGGTCCTTCTTTTGGCGTCCGCACGCAGTTCTTAGAATCAATGCGTGGAAAAAAGAATCTGCCCTTGATAGTCACAGACCCGAGAAATTTTTGCCAACCGTGAGATTATACCCTAACTTGGTGATGAAACTGATGCCCAATAAAGGTTAATTAAAGTGCCTTCGTACCGAATGTCATGTCTGTCAATCAACTTTTCACACCAACCACCTCGTTTTGCTTGAGTAAAATCCGTTTTCCCTACTGCTTTTTTTGCGAATTTTAAATTTTCACGAGAACGCGAGTGAGTTCTTTTCGACCGCGAAATATTTACCCCCATCCAAAATGAGGGAAGCTTCAAGGGAGTGATATAGAGACGCACTTGGCGATGGCTGATATTCAGCATTCGCTGAGTACGGACTTGAATGGAGCTCGCTGGGAGGCTCATCATGTTCTACGAATGGCAAGTGAAATGAATTCATCCCGTTATTTCTCGCTGCAACCTAGTAATATTGAGGAACACATGTGATTCTTGTCAAGTCTGCTTCTGCTACTATCCGTTCATCTACGTGCTCCTATTTACGTTTGTCGGAGAACAACATACATTTTGATTAGAGCAAAATTGGTGCGAACCTGAATCATCCTTCAACGTTTATTAGCTGGCATGAGAGCACATGACGAGCGTAGCCAAATTGCCAGGCTCTGATTAAACTATTCAAACAGACGCTTGAAAGACTCAATCGTGCCGGTCTGGCTGAATAACGACAACTTTCGTCCATGCGAACGAACAATTCTCATGTAATGCAACATTGTAAAGAAGTCTCGACACTTTTGAAATCCTTGCGAGCATTTACGAGGAGATATTACTGCGCTTCTAAGTTGTGATTGAGCCTTTCTTGAGTAAATTGAAAACGCTCATCAAAAGAGACGTACGAATCAAAGAGTAGTGACAGCAGTGTGCAAGAGGCTCTCAGACGAGAATGTTATTCGAAACTACAAATTTTGTGCGCATCCTGGCTGCGTGCACTTTTGAGTGTACGCATCCTGGCTGCGTGCACTTTTGAATGTACGCATCCTGGCTTCATGCACTTTTGAATTTACGCATTCTGGCTGCGTGCACTTTTGAATCATAAATTCAACACAAAAGCGGGCGACAAAAGATTTGCTTTTATTTTGCTCCAAAATGAATTGTTTTTATGATTATTTTGTTGATTTTTTTAATTTTGAAAATATTTTACTGTGCTAGTCTTCCCTCTCCAGCTGTGCCGCGGCTCAGTGGGTGCTCTCACCGCCCACTGAGAATATATACGTGCTGCATTGTGCATTTTAAATACCACATAATAAATGAGAGTGCGCTTGCGTGCATAGAGGAACATGGAGTTCAATCTTCTTTCGGCAAGGGAAGCACTCCGCGACAACATGAAGGTTTGTCTAGCGCACGCCGGGACTCGAACTCGCGAACCTCTCCTACAGAAAACTAGCTCACCCGTACTGCGTCAGTGGACACATACTGTGCCGTTTTTGCGTAGCAGGCTGGTGTATTAGATAAGAGATTCGTTAATATACTTTTCATCTTGCATAACTAAATCTATATAGACTTGTAGAACCTCCAATTACAGGCTTTGTTTAGTTCCAACTCCGTCGGTAGAGAACTTTTAAAATGTTCTTTGTTCTTATTTCATTCTTTCAACTTCATATTGTCTAGATTTATTTACTTCTTTTAATTCAATATCGCCCATTCTTTGGTGATTGTTTCCATTTGATTTATAAAGAATTTATTGTTATCCGCTTTATTTTCTTATTTTAAGTTATTTTCAGCAAGTATAGCTTAACACGTTGACTCCGATTCTCCACTCAGGTAAAATTTCATGCCGACAAATATCTCTACTGTGAATTTGAAAATGAAGGATTTTGGCTTCCCAAATTTGGTTACTCTATTAACTTTCTTTTTAATCAGAACTAGCTTATTTGATTGATGAACACAAATTTGAAGAAACTCGAAAATTTGTATTTATACATGGTAGTGCTTTGGTTACAATAGGTTATGTTAGATGAACGCGTGTACCATATGTGACCCACTTCGGAGTCAACGTGTTAAAATTAAGTTACTTTAGTAAATAGACATGCGAGTCCACAATTATTTAAAAAAATGGGTACGTTTTGCATAGATTTCCTCATTCTAAGTTTTCGTTCAGTACTGGATAACTGTCTACAAATTATCCCTGATAGGCCGCCCTTGCGTCTGCCCCACTATCATCAGACGGTGAAGGGAAACGGTGTCAGACGGTGTCTCATTCAACAGCTCGCGGATATGCGAAGGGACACCATGCACACAAACCGGCGGCACCCCAGTGTGGCCAGGGCATAAAGGCCCAAACATTTTCAAGATCATATTCGAGATAATCAAGATGTTCAAGATGTGGTAATCGCAAACAAATTTTGATTATCCCTTTGCGTAAAGTAACATAGTGTTACAGTATTACTTTTTAATCTGCTGAAATTCAATAGAAGCCGATGATAATACATAAATATCGTGAAAAATCATTAATTGTTTGGTTTCTTATTTCTGGATAACGTTAATTAATAATTTCTATTTCAACGAGAAATACCCTAATTTGCATGGTTCGAGCTTAGGACCGTCTTGGAACGTGGGCTGGATGGACAAGCCCAACGAGATTCATTGAGGGCGGTCATTTTTCCCTTGAACTGCAATGCTAAAAATGTCAATTAACGAGAAGAAAATCCTTCACGCTCCTGAGAACACCGCCGAAATTCCTTGCTGTCTCCAGAATTTCTGACTCTTGGAAGAAGTTGAATGCTTCTTTCCTGAGTCAAAAATTAAATAACTATCCTCTGAAATTTTTTGATAAATTTCACAATTATAAATTCATAATTTTAGGTGCGGCTTACAAGTTCAATTCGCGGTTCACGGACAGAGATCTTCAAATTGTTGTAATCAGCTCAAGAACTCGGCTATCGCGAAGAACTCTTGCAAATGTGGCAATACCGTGGCGATCACTGCTCAGTATCAGTAAAGAAGTTGAGGTGGGAGGTAGTTGCATTGCTTTCTCTCGACCGTGAAGTCAGAGAGACTCTGGCACTTGGCCTCACCACAAGCAAATCATGGTCGCCAGAGCCTGACTATCGGTCATGAGTGATTCAAATGACAATTCGTGACGAATTTTTTAAGAGTGATACCAGCTGTATATCTGGAGATAAAGTTTGTGTTCTACATCTCGACTGCAGAGTTTTTTTATTAACAAATTGCTCTCGGTAAGTACATTGGCCTGTGCTGGCGAGTCAATTCTCGTTAAAAAATTTTTCTACGATAAAAAAAGTGTTAAAAGTTGTAACAGTTATTTACGAAATTTTCCTATTATTTTGTAGAATCATTCTTCGCTCGAAAATTAAAAATTCTTCTTGTGTCTATGAATTAATTTATACACTTAAATATTTCATAATTTGATTTACAAGATTATATATCTATACTGTTAATTATGAAACTAGGAGACACGACTCCACAGGTACTATGTCACAAAAGTTTGAGTCACCGGAACATATCTTTTAGTTTCCGTTGGGCAGGGTTTCTTTTTCACGTTGCAAACCCGCACCGACTTGTTAGAGGGAGCTGGCCTTCCCTGGACTTGCCACGAGCACAACTCGGCACAGCTGTTGCTCCATCATATACACATATTTTTTGGGCGGATAATTTGGAGAACTTCTTCTGGGATAAATTTTATTTTCCCAAGCTTTCGAGTTGTTTTACACTACCCGGTTTGAAGGGAAGCAAATTCACAAAATTTGCGAGGGATGTTGGCGAAGCGGGTATCTAGTATACGAAAATAAAACTTATCCTAGAAGAAGTTCTCCAAATTATCCCTAAAAATGTAACCTGGGAGAAATATATATGTATATATATATATAAGCGAATAGTTGAGACTCTCAGGTTCCATTGTTAGGGAATTTAAATTT
>VOMN01020176.1:0-12956 GCA_014899125.1 Orchestia grillus
GAGGCCGGTGCATTGCGTCTAACCCCAATAATAATAATAATAATAATAGTCGCTAATAAAGCCTGTGAGGGTAGACCTGCCTATTCCTGATCACTACTGATTGTACGCTGCCTCTGCAGAGTGGTCCCGCGACCTGAGCAAGATTGTGGGGGATCCCATCCTCAATCTGGACAACATATACGAGACTCCTTTGTTCGCTGCCACGCATGCGGGCTCCAGCAGTGCTGGCAGCAACTACATGCATGCCACCATGATCAAGAGGTGAGGGTTGNGAGGGTTGCACAGCAACTACATGCATGCCACCATGATCAAGAGGTGAGGGTTGTACAGCAACTACATGCATGCCACCATGATCAAGAGGTGAGGGTTGCACAGCAACTACATGCATGCCACCATGATCAAGAGGTGAGGGTTGCACAGCAACTACATGAAGGCAACTAGAACCAAGCAGAGTGGCGCATTCCATTGGACGTTCACACGAGTCTATTGTATGACGTACAATACTCAGTCGAAAGTTGTTGAGGCCTAGTTTGCAGACTGTAGTTGTTGAGCTGAGCGTTTCGTCTCATTGTACCCTCAAATTGCTTGACATTAGTGTTAAAGTTTTAATGGGAGATTTTATGCATTTCTAGAAAAATAGGAATTCCAGAGTAAGATTTTGGTTCTGGGTCATCTTTGAGTATTATCAGATGCATAGATTACCCTGGCAGTGAAGTTGATATTCTGGGTTGCTCTTCTACACCGCATGCAGTCTCGGTTGTGCTTCATTGTGTTGTGCTTCGCGGCTGCTTTTTGATGACACGGCGTGCGGTTATTTTATTTTGTAACAATGAAACTTCAACTATTTTATAAACTTTGACAATTATTGTGTGCCATCCTCTATGGGAGCTGCAATGCTGAGGAAATCTTCAGGGGCAAAACTCTACGTTGACACACCTAACATTTAACTTAAAATTTATAAAAAAGAGTATTGAAAATGTTGGGTGACTCTCTAAAAACTGATCGAAAGTTTGTAACACACTTGAGGCGTCTATGTCACTAAAATAAAATAAACAACATAGCTGTTCGTGTGATCCATAGTTCACTCTTTTACGTTAATTAGTTTTATATGGGTAGTCATTATAATGACAGTTTGTTTTGTTCAACCATGAACGATGTGACGAGGCTGAGCAGAAGTGTGCGTGCCTTGCAGGTTCAACCAGCACAGCCAGAATATTTTGAAGGCACAGACGCGCTCAGAGACCGACCGCCTTTACGACGAGATGGTCGCCAAGAATCCCGAGGCTTTGACCAACGGCTCCGCTCCACCTCCCCTCCCACAGCCTAAGAACAAAAAGGTACGAGCATTCATGCCTGCTGCAATGGTGCGGCTTGTAGGTGCGAGACCACCGTGCTATGTTGACTCCAGAAAGACGGATCGGTCAAAGTGGCTCATTTTGAAATTTGAAATTTCTATGAACTTCAATGAAGTTCATTCCTAGGTTAATAATGACAAATTTTACAATTCTTTATGCTTCAGTGTCTGATAGTAATGTTCCAAGGCCTCAATCGCAGGGAGAAGCATTTTTCCATCATGGATCAGGTTAAAATACCACAAAATCCTCTTCCATGTGCCATAAATGAGGCTAATGATATGTGTGCGCATTACAGGCGAGACTGCAGGAGAAGCTTGTGTACGACGATCTGGAGAGCGAGAGCAGCAAGAGCGCGTCGGCGCTGCAGCTGCAGCAGAAGGACAGGTACCTGGCGGGGCCTCCCTCTCACTCGGTCTCTGAACCTGCCGCAGGTCACCAGGTGCGTTTGTCAGCACTGTGGTAGAGTGGATACATCAGGTGCCATGTGGAGTACTGCTCTGATGTGCTAGTAATCTTAGTTTACTGCTACCACTATTACTAGTACTACTACCGATACAGTGGACGCTTAAGCCTCACGCTTTTCCTTGTGAGTTACTAAGAATTGCGGCTCTTGAATATTAATATTCATCGCCTATCAAAAAATCATTGTCTTGGTTGATATGGTACTACGTTTTCCATGTGCTGTGAGAGGTTCTGTTGATGCTTGAACAATCTTTGCGCTGATATCGGTATATTTACCAAATCTCCAAGAAAAGCTACGACCTTTGATAACCACGGAATGACGATGAAAGCGATTTACTGTTTCTTGCTAATAAAAGGTGTCCTGATCTGTCCAAACCTTCACGCTCACTAACTTGTATTTGATCAGTTTTTCTTGCACTCACACCATCACATAATAACGATCAATATTCATAGCACTTTCTATACTGCACTCCAAAAATACACAAAACTCCTAAATGCGCATGTAGTACGGAATGATGAAAATATTTGTCAAATATCATTTTTCGTTTTTCAAATTTTCTGAATGTAATGGCTTGCAAGTGCCCGTATACCTACCATATTTACTTCAAGTTGAAATAATAATGTTTGTCGTTAAAGGCTTGTGAAGTGTTCCTTTGATGTAAGGGTTGCTGGTAGTGTGGTTTTGATGTTATTTATTCGGCTGTGCGCTATGAACTTAGAACCGCCTAGGGGACAGGGTTTGGCGATAGGGTTAAGTTAGTTAGATGCGTCTGTGATATGCTATGGGGACTGGCATCCCTAGAGGGGCACTGTTAGGTTACCTCAGCTATAGATAGGTCTTTCGAAATTTTATCTTTCTGGCCCACTTTGTTTCCTCCAATTTTCAAATCTTCGCTAGTTTTTTTTTTTGTATTTCTTCCTCGTCATTCTTAACTTGTATTTCTATGTGCAGGGTATCTTGTGTGGGAAAATGTGGGAACACACCTTATGTATAAATTCCCCGTTCTCTACAGTTCATACTAAATGGTCCCTTCTTCTCTTCACTCTCTTTAGATCACATTTCATGTAGATAGGGAGCTTTAAAATATTCTAATTTATAAATTTAGAACTGCAACAGACCGAGCGTCATCTATTGGGTAGTTACACAGCCTCGAATCTCAGCTGCTGTTCTCGAAGATGTCGCCATGTGAAAAATTATATTTAATCTTCTTTCATCAGTTTGGTGCCAACTTTGACTCTATTTCCCATAATTTCGCAATTGACGCATTAGCTTTCCATTGGTAGCTGTAGTTTACAATATTTTTTCGACATTTTTCTCATCAACTTCCGTCTATCAATCCCAGCACTTTTAACTTCACAGCCTCCTTTTTGAAACTTCACGTTGATTAATCTAATTTCCTTGTGTTATCTCATCGTTTTTAAGTTGCCAGCGTAGCTACTAACGCTGGGTTAATGTGTGTCTGGTGCTGGGTTAATGTGTGTCTGGTGCTGGGCAGCTGGAGCGCCTCAACCAAGAGCTGTGGCAGGTGGTGCGGCAGTGGAGCCCTGACCTGACGGCCGTGCAGAACCCACAGCTGGCACACAAAACCCTGCAGCTGGTGGCCGAGCGCTGCAGGGAAGGCCGCTCTCACGCGCCTCTCACCAATGGTCAGAGGAACTGCCGCTTGCGTCTTCATGTTCCACTCAAGTTATCATTAAATGTGCTCATGTTTTCATTCGTTTGTGACCGGCAATTCGAACAGGTTTCATTAAATCGTAGCCCCTGAGTTCAGACTACCTCTTCTCAATCATAGTGCTGATTAAGTCATTGCTTCTGACGTTGATTGGGTTTTCCTGTTTAGCGCTACCTGCTGTCTGGTGGTGTCGTGTTTCTGTTGTTGCTAATTCCTGATCAGTCTCACTTCGATGAGAGGTACACGAGTTCTGCAGAGCAACTTTCAAAAATGCGACTATATTTTGACGAGTCACAATTCTATCTTAACGATTTTGCACTTCGATTATTTTATTTCTCAGGCTTGCTTCCTAACAATCCTGTTATGTGCACATTACCTGCGTCTGTCCCGTATGGGTTCCAGCGCTGTGGTGAGTGATGGCATCGCTGCGTGGCGTGTCCTTTACACATCACTGAGAGACCATGTCAGAATAAGAGCCTTTCAAGTCGTTCAGGGCGTATTCGATGCTCTAGTCCGACACTTGTAGTAGTGATGGTAGGATCGTCGCAATAAGTGCATCATAAACTAAGCGTACATGTGGCCAGCTACTCTGGTTCATGTTGTGCGTGACGCGTGTAACTGTGCTACGTCTTCAATCTCTAGCACCACTGTACTCCATTTAGGGGGCATAGATATGTAATAGGGTTGTTGGGTTAGATTCGTCTATCGTATGCTATGGGGACCGTAGTTTACTGGGGGGGCACTTACGGGTTGCCTCAGCTACAGATAGGCTTTGGGACTTTCATTTTTCTTACCCACTTTGCTTCTTTCACTTTTCATATTTCCTTCGCTATATCATCTTTGGCTTTCTTTCTCTTCTTAACTTACTGCTTCAGTGTGCACGAGATCCTGTGTGGGAACAGGCTTTGTGCATAGAATTTTCGTTATCTATAATCCATATTATTTTAAATGAACTCTTCGGTTCGCCCTTTGAATCACATTTCATGGGGATAGGAAAATTTACACTAACTTGTAATCAAGTCTGATCCAACTGCTGTACTCTGCAGCTCATACGTTTATAATGCATGACGTGTGTGCTGTGCGTGTGCTGTGCTTGACGGGTGTTGTCCTGATCGTTACAATAAGTGCAATATGAAGGCTGCCACTCATAGCACCGCCGTCCCACTACAACTCAGGCGTGTGTGTGCCCGGCAGGTGCTGTGGAGGAGCTCCCACTGGAGCTGCGACGGGAGCTGTGCGCTGTGTACGGCAGCGGGGGAGAGCTGCTGCGCCACTTTTGGGCCTGCTTTCCCCCTCGCACCCCCCAACTCGTCGCCAAGCTCCACACCCTCCACACGACGCTCAACAACTACCACCAGGCCACGCTGCGGCCCTTCCAGGTACTGTGGGCCTCTGGTGGGTCTTGTGTGTTGCTTCATGTTTTTGAGTTCTTGGTGATCGTTAGCGCTAAATTTTGCTTAAGTAAAAATGTCGTTTTGGGTATTTACATTTTTTACTAAAATATTAATGGATTAAAAACGTCGTTGAATTGATTTTTCTGCCCTGTAATTTTGTGATGGGCTGATATCAAAATGTTTGCATATGTTGATACTTCTTTTGCCGATGCCGATTCTTTATTTTATCGAATAAAGAATCGCTTAGTAAATCTAAGAATTGAAAATTGAAACTATCTTCAAAGATTTAACTGATAGACGATAAGTAACATGAAGTTTCATTAACCAATTATGAAATGAAGCTACCATCTATGATTGATCCCGGTTTCAAAATTTATAATATTGAAGGAAATTAAATATGTTCGGGGCCAATTCCGTTAATAGATATCTGAATACTAAAAAAGGAATGAAAGGGAAAGGAATGTTTCACTTTTCTCAGAAATTTCGTTGCCTTTGTTAGACAATTTATTCATTCTTTCTGTAAGCAGTTGATTTCTACGGTGTTTTTACGAGTGGTAGGGATGTAGGAATTTCTATGGTGTTTATCCTGATAATTCGTATGAAATCCTATAAAAATGTTACGTTTTAAATTATCCGCTTCTCTTAACCAGCATATTCGTTTGACTTCGAAGGATATCATTATCATCAGCATCAAACGTCAGCGTGTCCGTAAGCTATCTTTCGCTTGAACTGTGCCCCTCCTGTGAGTGCTGTCTTATATGTACACACCGCCTTGTACTGCGCAGGAGAAAGCAATCCGGGACTACAACTGCCGGAGCGGTATCCTGGACCACCTGCTGCACATGTTCCACACGGCGAGCACCAAATACGAGACCTGGAAGTCCCGCCAGCTAAGATGAGAGAGCCTTCGTCATCACGTCCTGGCTCAGGTTGGCTGAGGGGATGTCTCAGGGCGAAGCGATCTATTAGGCGTCATTGTTTTTTCTATCTCCAGTGTTCTAATACGGAAATATTAGGTCTTTTGGTCATTTAAGATAACTCATGCAAATATATAGGTCTCTAAATTTTTTATTCTGCGCGACATGAATGTTGGTGATTTGAAAGACTAACTTACCGATGTATTTGAAAGAATCAAGTGAGTCGAGCTCAGTATATTCTTTGCGTGCCATTTTAACCTAAATTTTAGCAAAAACGTTAAATTTTGGAGTTAGGGTGTGGCTTTGAATGCCTAATTGCAACAAGTTAACCATTTTCAACACCGAAGGTGCAGAACTTTTTAAATTTGGGGCGGTCTACAGATCGGGATAGTAAATATCTGAATTGTGTGGCATAACTTGATTATATTTGCACGGGTAAAAATAAGACGTTGCCTGAAAACGCTCAAACTGTACATTCGCTTCATGCTGTCCTGTTCACTGCGTAGACCAGTGAAAATGCAGGTGTTAAAATATGAGCAGATTTTTATACGTTCGACATTTTTCTGGTTAAGAACTATGAAAATCCTCGTATTTTTAGGTTACCAGGAGGGCTTTAAAATACAATTAAAAGCTTTCGTATGTTTTATTTAAAATCTATTTTTCGGATAAAATTCTGGCGTATCGGACAGCTGTCGAGTTTATAGGCCGGCGCTCCTGACACCTCGTAAGAATGTACACGATTTACAAATAATAGTTCTGTGCAATTTATACTATTCTATATTTACTTGTCTATATACCTTTTCGTACCGCGGGCCAAAGTTATACATTCTTTGACGGTATAAGTGAAAATTCCAATATGAACTTTCAATCAGAGGGAATAAACGTTTCGTACTCCCTGCATACATCTGAAATGATTTGGTAAAACAAGACACAACTTCAGCAATTTGTGAGTTGTTCCGACCACACGAAGTGAAAGAATATTCAATACTAATCAATGTACACATATCAATGTTATCCACGAGATATACTGAAATTTGATTCGTCCGTATGATTCATTAAATTCTAATTTCAGAACTGTATCGGCTCCTATCAATGAGATATGCGTAAATTGTGATATTTTTTAGGTGAAGCTAATTTCTTCTCTTGCAACTTCACTAGCAGTATGCGCTATGTAAAATGATTTGTTGGGTAAATAGTACCCTACATCACCATTACGCACGTAATAGTGTACTAATTAGTTCCTGGTGCATCAGTCACGTTGTTAATCTTTCACTAGAACAATCGACTGAAAATAACCGCCTTTCTAATAATAGGCTGGCCAAATAATGTAACTGACATCTGTTGTCTGCACTATAATTGTGACGAGTATATATATTCGCCCACAGGAAATAATTATTCTACGGAAAGCAAACATTAAATAGTGGTCTGATCAACTGCAATACCCTCATACTTCCTTGGAGGACTATGAAAGTAGAGGCTGTACAAAAGCTCTGAACATGAACACCGGCTCTTAAACACGCAAAGGAGTCTGAGGGAACCAAATGAAGGAAAGAAAGAGCGCCCCAGACAACTTCCAGCTGGAAACTCCCCGTTGTTAATAAAAGATATTTTCATCGGGCTCAAATAGCCGAAGTGCAAGAACGTAAGTACAATCTGTAAAGCCTATTACTCCCTGGGTGAGTTGCGTCTAAATATGGACAGGGTACCATCCCACAAAACGTGTAAATAAACCCACAGACGCAGAGGCGTGTATATGACCAACATTGAAGGCACACGTTGAAGCAAGAATGAAGAAACGCTTAATGTGATTACAAAATTATTGAAAAAAGAGAGGAACCGCGTGAACGATAGAAGTAAATTACGAACTCGTAATTTTACAAAATGACAATCCTCCCGTACAACATTTCACTTTGACTTCTCCCTACGAAACGATGCTTTTTTGCAAGCAATGTCACAAGTGTTTCGAATGAACCAAAAACAGAGACATGAAGAATCAACACCCTGCCAAAACAGACCGAGTAAATATGCTTAAGCTGAATATATTGAATGCGCAACCGATGACAAAAGGAAAAAAGATCAAAGTACAGTTCAGGTTTAGTCTGCAGAAAACAAGCTGCGTAATAACAGGTTAGTTGCACTGTAACTGCAATGCCATCTTTCATCAGTCATGAATTTTTCATCAACAGGGAACGTATATCTGTCGAGGCATCACGATTGCAATAATCACTCAGTCATCGACCAGCATCACAATCCTAAGCTCATAACTGACCATTGCCGCAAGCCTCGGCTGAGGAACTAGCTCCGAACGAACGACGAGTTTGAACTTAATCGTTCAAAACTGGACACATATTTCCATGGCCCCCAATACAATGGGCCACTGGACCGAGCAAGGCTCTCGAGGAACAATTGTTTACGAAGTTGTGTGAGTCGCAAAGCTCGTCAGTGACTAAAGACCAACTGACAATGTCTACAGTACATGGAAGCCTAAGAGAGTGCGGCACCAATGAGCAACAACAAATCACTGGAAATTCTGTCGAGTGGGCACAAAATCTAGGGTTCGAAACTCATGGCGCGACGCTCAGTTACAAATTTCTGAGAGAGTCCACTCATATGTGCCCTAGTCATCTCGTTCTGTTGATGCCTTAGCAATCAAAGCTCTCTCTGTCAAAAGTTGCCCATTACAATCGAGCGGACTATTTGGGAAGCTCGTGTTCATAAGAAGACAGTTGGTGATGTTTTAAAGCTCCACAAATGAAAGACTACGCATCGTGGGCCCTATTCCAGTTAATGAGCACATTAGAAAGCCCTATTCCAGTTGATTGCCCTAATGACGTCCCCAAAACGTACCCTGGCGAGGAAGGTGGACACAAGGCGGTACTCTGTGGCGGCGCTTACTGCCCGGCTCTCGAAGAGCACCTTCGCAGTCAGCGTCAGCAGCCACTCCATTACCTGTCGTGCAGCACACCAGCATTTAGCTTACCATTTAATTGTTAATAGCAACTTCAAATCAAATGCCCGTACCCTTTCCTCTTGTATAGTAAAACAAGGTCGATTGTTCACATAGTTTAGAAGAGAAAACTAAGAAAACATAAGTGAAGTCTTGATATAAAAAAGATTGATGGCTCCTCACTCAAACAGTAGCAAGAGACAGGCATCCGGCTGCTAGTGACGGAAAAGATCCGTAAAAGTGTCTGTTCTGTCCCGAGACTCCACTGAAACGCATCGTTTACTCCCAGAACGTCATTGTCGGCCAAGCACATACCCGTTGTACAACCAGTGCGACATCAGACACTCCTGCCTAAAGCCGTTTCTACGAGTGCGTCAAACCACTCACTCACTTCGTTCCCCACTCGAACACAAGCTCTACTGTTCATATATAAAAACTCCTAACCCCATTTAACAACTTTCCATCCATGAATATTACACACATCCAATGCATTCTACAACGCTTTTGTGCCCTCTGTCAACACCTGCCGAACTGCAAAGAAGTAATTTACATAACTTCTACCTTTACTAAAATTATACTGTTCTTTTTCTACCACACCTATCTTACCCCATCTCAACGTACCAACTAAAATTCTGCCAGATAATATACCTAGCAATCAGCAACATGCCGACCGTCAAGATCCGAATCAAAACTACCTTACTTGATTACGTGAATTTGAAGTTAGCAGTTGCGTAAATAAAGCAAAAAAAGTTGATTAAGCCTGTAAACGTTGGTGCAAGGAATCGCTCCCGCACACAATTTCACCAGATTAGAATTTGATGTATTAACATTGCAGCAATAAAGCTACAAAGCATTTTGCGTTAGTACTTGCAATGATGTACACGTGATCCGTAAATCTACGTAATACGAACACCAACTAACTTTAGTGTCTTGCGATTTAAGTGCTAGCAACAGCAACCGGGCAATCTCAATAATAAATTTTAGTAGTATGAATCACTAAGTCATGTACGGTAATAGAACATAATCGAGTATCATTACGTAGGTTCTGGCTACATCCCTCACACGGTTCTACGTTGTCTCTCACATCAAATGAATTTCTTAGTTTTTTAAACCATGAGTGTTTAACAGCGATGCCATGAACACGTATCCAATAAATCACAAGCAAGAGTTTCACGGTATTATTTACAACTACTAGACGCGCCTGGCCAAAAATGGCGGGACAAATGATAATTTCTTAAGATGCCCTCTCATTCACGGTAAATCTGACATTAAATAATGATATTTGCAGTACCACTTAACCGGACTGCCGTCTCTGACGGTCGCGCTTAGTTAGAAATTTAGACACGGGAGTTTTCTCCGATTTAAATCCTTACAAGGTAACAAAGAGACAGACGGACCAAGCAAGCAACACGGGGCTATTATTATAAAGTGGTATGGGAAAATTATGCTCACACTTGGTTCACCTTCAGTATTCACTAAAGAGGAGACACGACTGGACTCGTGAGCTGCAGCAGCTCCACACCTCAAACTTCAAATACGCTGGAAAGTCTAACTAGTCAAGCTAATCAACTCTTGACTCCCTCTACGCCAGGTGTACTGATACTCATGTTATCGAGCATCATGTGAAACTTAATGGAATCACGGTGTATATGTAATCTAAAATATTTGTCTTCGAACCTCTTCTTGCAGTGACGGCAAATTACCTCACAATTCTTCGGTGAAAACATAGGGGTATAAAATTCTCTACGAAATCTTTCATTTCAAATGTTCCACATCGTGCGTCTAATCACACATAGATGCGTTGCAATCTATTGCAATACAGAGAGATATAACTAAAAATAAATAGTCATTTCAGATACTTTTCAGTACTCTTTATACAACTGAACATTCCACTTCCAAGTTCAGAATATCATTACAAGAAACAAAAAAATGAGAAGAATCACCTGCTCGCGTTGAGGCCGCGCAGTAGAGTGTCGCTGCAGCCACTCGCTGGGGCCCCACAAGCACAACTGACTGAGGGTGGCCGCTGTACTGGAACTCGGCCGCTGCGTAGAGGAATGGTGTCGGTAGGTAGTACAGACTCCACATATAACTGAGTAAAAATCCGCTCTACTTTCTGCTGCACTGGATAGCAAAACATTCTATCGAATTTAAAAATATCTAGCAAGAACTATTCTTGGAATTCACAGTGTTGGATGCAAAGTCGCGAGTCAGGGTTCAAAGAAATAATTTTAAAATATTTCAACTGATAATTTCGAGGGTGATAGAAACTTCGTACCAGCATAGAGAAACGAGGAAACACCAACACAGCACAACACGAAGTGTAGAACAGCGTTGGCTCAGAGAGCAGCATTACCTGGGCAGGCCGGCGCCTAAGCAGGTCGGCAACGAGTCGCCTGACTGTAGGGGGCGCTTCAGTGTCGCGCAGGTCTGGCAGGTCGCTCTCACTGTAGGTCATCGAGTCCAGGCGCGGAGATCCGTCCTTTCCTGAAGAGTCGAAACGAACGTGAATTTTAGATTAAGAAATGAGTAGATTAGATTATCCATTTGAAGCTCCTTCTCGAGATAAAACGTGATCCAAAGAGAGAGAAGAGAAGGTACCATTTATTATGGACTGTTGAAAACGTAGAATCTATGCACAGGTGTGCTCCCACATAATATTCCCTGCTCATCAAACCGCAAGTTTACAATGAGGAGGAAGAAAAAGATCAAGTATTATCAGCAAAGAATGCATGAAAATGGAAAGAGCCAAAGTGAGCACGAAAGATAGAACTCCTGAAGAACTAGCTAGAGCTGAGGTAACCTAACAGTGTCCTTCTGGAAAAGCCAGTCCTCCATAGCAAAGAATAGACAAACCTAACTAGCCTATCCCCATTGCCAATGGCCTATGCTATGCCTCTTGAAGGGTTAAAAATACTTTATCAATGTAAAGAGTGTAGAACCAAGTCACTAAATTAAAAGTTTTAAAATGTTTAAAAGCGATACTGGCCAAAATTGAGAAAGAAAAGTGGGAACTGAAATTTCGTACATTGCTCCTCTGTGTAGTTACACCTAACCTTTTATCGCGCCAGAGTGCAACAACCGTAACGTCAAGCTAAATAAATCTTTAGTTTCCTAGTTGGAGGCACATGAAATCTTTGAGTAGTACACTGGGATTGAGTACAGCTGTAAGGTAGGTTGACGTGCGGACAAATTTGAAAATATAAAAGTAGGAACCTAACATAAGATACACGTTTAAACGCAATAGAACAACTTCCTACATAAACTATAATCAAATTTTTGGGTGATTATAATTTTCATGCAACTATTCATTTAGATGCCTATCCCTCCATCTAATATACCTGGTACAAAGAGACCTATTCTTGACTAGTTCGATTGCTAACAAATCCTCTTCTATTACACAATACATTCGAAACAAATCCAGCTCATCACTTGCACTTGGGGTGCAATGGTACGACGCGCATGAAAACATTCGAATGGACATACGATTATGGCTTTTAAGCTACTAGTTCATGCGAGCTAAGTGTCTCACCAGAAATTGCCCAGACGCCCGACTGTTCAATGCACAGACATAACCACATCACTACCATTTCTCACAGCTCAGTGATAGCTTCAAGGATCAGCTGAACAGACAACCACGTAAATAAGCTAAAATTTCGACATACAATAGCTACTTTTGTTCTAATACACTCTAAAGGTAAAGAAAGGTTCATTTTTGCATTTCGAATATAACAATTGCAAACCGACGTTTGGTGTCGCATCTTTGATGTAACAAACACCAAGAATGACATTCCACCTGCTCAAATGTGCATAATTGGTTTAAACGATACCAAGAATATTTGCAGTATGAGGAGTCACACAACTGGAATCAAAAGGCCCGTCCGCACTATCAACCTTTAAAAAGCAAATTTCGTGTTTTCCAACTCTCTGCGAACACACCTCGCGTGTTGGCAGATTTAGGTGTGCTTGTGTTTTTCAACACGTTGGAAAACTCCGAAACACACTTTCGTAGGAACAGTGAACAGCTGCGTGCTTATGTATTTATTGTGAAAATAGATTGTTGATTTTACAGAAAAGGATTATTTTGGTAATAAATTCATTTAATAATAGCGTAATATTGTCCTATGAGACTATTTAAATTAAGGATTAGTTAATCTAACATGAATAGTAGCTGGCAGCTGCATAAATAGTAGCTGGCAACCTGCCGG
>VOMN01020179.1:0-13834 GCA_014899125.1 Orchestia grillus
TATGATGTGATGTAAGCCCAACATTTATTTGAAGTTACTCAGAAACTGTTCCCTTTTCTTTTCCGAATTCAAACAAAGAATCGTCCAGCTTTCTATCAATCAGCACTTGTTGAGAATTAATTTCAAGTTGGTTATTTACGCATACAATTTTTGCTATTTTACAGCTCGAGTCAGACCACTGTAACTAGCAGAAATTTTGTACCTTTACTGCTGGAGACAAAATAAGTCATTGCACTACTCGAGTAATGTACATCTTGATCTAATATAAGCTTTATTTATTGGGTTTTTAAACTACTATATTCACCCTTGACCCGTATGAACACTAACATTACATACAATACCGTGTTCGTGTTAATAATAACACTGTTACTAGCATAGCATGGTTCTGACCCAGATTGCTGTTAAGATAATGCCTGATTTATTTTAAAATGATATCTGAGTTACGCGGCTGACCGCTGTTTTCTCAGCCCAATTCTGAGTTTGCGGTCATTTTACGTCATGTTTTGGGGCCATTATGTTCATTTTCATGCTGACTTGTGATTCAGTTTCACAGCTAAGCTAATATTTAAAATTTCACCAAGATTTGTCAGGACCGTACAAAATAATTGGCTGCACAAATGGCTTGGAAATTTCATTTCATACCTGGTTTCGAACTGTGCTCAGTAATTACGTCTAAACATCCACTCAACGTGTTAATCCTACCGTAACATAAGATAGCTATACCTGTGAGATTAGACAGTATAATGTATTGGTACCGCACCATGAACCTCGCTCTAACTAGCTAGTTCATAGTTCTTCGAGAGAACGTCGATGAAATTTTGAAAACTGATCCGGATGATGCTTACCTCCTACAGCAACTTATTTTAGCTATTTGTCAAGTATTTATTCAAATACCATCGTTCAGTAAATACATTAGGTGTGTGTTATCATAAAAGAAAACACCGTTCTAGCCGACACGCAATTCCGGGAGTTCTGCACACACACACACACACTCGCCGACCTACCCTTTTCCTGACTGATCATAACGACTGCAGACATCCCTTTTCGTGTCTGATCGTAATGGCTGCAGACATCCCTTTTCATGACCGATCATAAGACTGCAGACATTTTTAAGTCGCCGGCTATGATTGACATGGGCTGTCGGTTTTGTCGTGCTGATATCCCTCTTTTTAGGAGCAATTTCCCCCAGTATTCGCTAGAAAGTCTCGGCTTGGACGTTTTCTAATTTTAGTATTTCATCGATCCTTGTTTGCTAAGAGAACTGTTAATGTTTGGTACGCTGCCTAGGCTGAAGAACTTACGCGTGTATATTTTTGATGTGTTTTGATAATTTCGAGCTCTGGTTTGGGGTAATTTAACGACGGGTAGTTCAGAGAATATATATTTGCAAGAATATTAGAACAGATTAAAATTGATCGACAACCAGAAAATCCAGCCAGCAAAACAATGGCTGAGACGAAAGCATTTGGTTAGAACGAGAAAAAAAACATGGTGTTTACTGGCCTTTATTTATAATAAAAGCATTATTTTAGCTGGAAACTAACTTTTCATACTCCGTTTGTGGCATCTTGTTCCGTCCTAGCTCTCATGTGTTCTTCAAATCAGCCAGGTTCATTGGACTGTGCAGAGCAGTTTTGAATATTAGCCATAAATTTTCGATGAGATTGAGGTGAGGCAATTGGCTAGGCCACGGAAGGACACATTTTATTCGCGACCCATTCTTTTGTTAATTTCGCCGTGCGAATGGGGTTATTGTCTTGCTGAAAGATCCTTTTATGCCAGCCATAGAAATTTCTTACTCTCGGAAGCAGTTCAAGGATCTGCCTGCGCATGGCACTATCTATTTTTCCACTTTTAATTCCTTGATTTGGAGTTCCCCAAAACCATTGATAGTAAAACAGTCCCACACCATGATGGCCAAATACCCTTGTCGCGTACAGTTTTTAGTTTGTTGATTTTCTGGTTGTCAATAAATTTTTATTCAGTTCGGTCGAAATATTCTGGTAAATAGTTTTCTGAACTATCTAAACTCTTTCCCCCAAGCCAGAGCTCAAAGTTTTCGCAATTCATCAAAACAATAAAAATTGTGGAATTGCTTTTGTCCGGGCATTATGTAGAATGGACGAGGGAAGCTCTCCCATTGTAGTACTCCACATACACAGCGGTATATTTCTCTTTGTTGAAAAATATGCACATCATTAAGAGTAAAAGAATGCTTCTGCCAGCTCGTACGATCACAGACTGAACAGACTGTCTTGTTTACTAATACCTTGCCAGGTGTGGCAGCTCCACTGCAACGTCTGGACACCAATTACGCAATACCTTGCCAGGTGTGGCGGCTCTACTGCAACGTCTGGACACCAGTTACGCAATACCTTGCCATGTGTGGCAGCTCTACTGCAACGTCTGGATACCAATTACGCAATACCTTGCCAGGTGTGGCAGCTCCAATACAACACCTGCTGCCCGTTACGCAATACCTTAACATGAATAGCCGTTATCGATAAAAAAAATTCAAAATTTCACGGCTGGCTCTCGCCCGTCTCCTCACGGCGTTCGCAGGTGGTAAAATTTAACTCAAACAACGATCCTCCGCGCCTTTCCAGACACATTGCTCTATGTTAGCGTTTCTCATCCATTTTACCTATACTTAACCCTGCGTTTAATGAAAAAATAGGATGAATATGATATTCGTATTACAATAATACGGTAACCAAGAATATATTACGTGTGTTCAGTAATACCATGTATAGCAAATCAAATAATAATTCAAAAGGCATTAGTTTATCTAGCTTGTTTTTGAAGGACCCTTAGGGGCCTTAGGCCTCCGCGGAAACCCGGCTGAGAAACGCTGGTCTAGAGACTGTGTTGAACCTAACTCGGACTTTGATCTCGCATATTTTGGTTCCAAATTGAGACGTTGGTCTCGTAAGTCAATTCTTGAAGTTTTCAGGACCCTTAATTCCTCTTCAAATACTTACGAAATAATGTAGGTGTTTAGTTGAAAAATTAATTCTTTTCAACTATGCCATCACTCCATGATTGCTACCTTATCGACAATCGGCGCAGTACTACTACACTGCCTTGACATGCAGAGAGAAACATCTATAGCTTGACGCGGCAGTGGCTACGCCGCAGCGCGAACGTCATGTCCGCTTTTAGCGCAGTTCTCTGCCACATGTGGCGCGCGTGGCACTGCGGTAGTGTTGGCAGCGAACTCCACTAGGCGCCACAGAACTGCAGCGCGCCAGTAGTGGTCACCACTCAATATCCGTTAAAAAACTAATACGTCACCAGACTTAATAATTTGCTAGGGACCTATGCTGCAGTGGCGTGCCTAGTTTTTTTCTTGCGCCGAACTCTTAGAGGCCACACTGTTCACTGCTGGTGGAACTAGTGGTTTGATATTCCACTCTGAATCAAGCCTAAACTATACTTACTGCACCGAACTGCAGAAAGTCATTGGAAACGCGCGAGTTTTAACTGGGCCGTTTTGAACCATGTTTAAACGGTGCCGATGAATTCTTTCCTGAACGCCGTTTGAATTTTCAAACGAACTGCTTCAGTCAGTTAAGTGCCAGCAGTCTTGCCGACCAGCCACTGCATCGCAGTAGTTAACGAAATAAAGATTATGTATATTAAACATTGAAAAATAGATTCAACATACGTTGAAAAACGAGTTCAATACCCCGGTCTCCCAGTTGAAGCTGTATCATGAATACGCTTCTGTCCAGTCATAATTAAGCCATCGTGGTATTGTTGAAGCTTCATTATTCGATATTGCGTACCTTATTTTTTTGTATACTTACGACGGAGAAAAGTGTCCTTCACGGCCTCTTGGGGACTTCAATACATGAAGGATATTCCTCAATCAACATGAAAGGAGAAAGAAAGAAAGAAAGAAAAGAAAAAGAGGGCGAGACTGATCGTGCAGCTACGTAGTCTTATTATTAGGTGAGTCGTGGACATTCACTGATGCACAGTAGTAACCACAGCATCAACACACGAATACCGTACCGCACAGTACGCGAGTCGTAGAGAAACAGGCTTTTTCAGTGAGTACTCCCTACGTTTGTAGGAATTAATTCAGTGTTTAGTAGTTTACCTATTCCTGCCTGTTTCAATTTACATCACTTTTGTGTGAGGATACTGATCTGCCACGCATCCGACCTCTAGCGTAAGCATTGTCGTCAACGCTTTTCTTCTTTGAATAATTACAGACTCTGACTGTGCAAACGCAGGTGCGGAATTTTCTAGGTGGCACTGTGACCTAATCTCGACTGACTTTCCGTGGGAATGTCGCCTTATTCGAGCGGGAACGTTGGTCAAGCACTAGACCTAATGGTGTTAACTTGGCAAACGTATTAAAAAATGTATAATTTGAGTTTCTGCAGTTTTCGTAGCCCACTACGAGTTTTGGCTTATGGGGATTGTCAGGGTCTGCCTAATTTTACATTTTTCAATGAACAAATGGTGAACTGAAACTTTTTAGATTTATCATGTTGAATGAAGCTGTAAATCTTATAAAGAATGAGCCTCGAAACAATATTAATTCTTGTTTTTTTTTTNCTTTTGCCGCGAACAATCGACGAAGCTTTTTTTAACATCTGCCAAGATTTAAACTTCCACGCTTGACATCGGTAGCACGGGACCCAAGACGAGCTTCTCAGAATATTTCTGAAAGCAAATATGCTCTCAATCAGGTCCGAGTTTTTCGGCAAAATAATTACGAGCAAGGTCTCGATTTCCCTAGAGTTTATTTTATCAACTGGGATATAAAAATATTATTTAGAAGATATAAAAGTCAGTTGAACGTACAGATAGGTACGTTTGAGACGTTTAAAACCAGGCCGCCAGCGTTTAAAACTTGGAAGGAATACGGTCGTTGACTCGAGGCGACCTGCACATCAACTTTCGATCAAGTAATTAATAAGAATGTCATTACGACGAGAAACTTTAATACTAATCTCCGTAGGATGTACAAAAGCAATATTATAAATTAGGTTTAGAGCTCATGAGAGTTTTGTTTTCGAATTATTCACTGTGAAAGAGCCGTTGAGAAGTAAGTTTAGGCCCATCAGGAGGTATAGAAAAAGCAAAAGGGTTAGGCTTGTCTGACGGGACTCTTCTCCAGAAGAGTTCTGCGAAGTTTTCAGGTTCGGGAAAAATGAGTGAAATGAGGTAATACTCTTTGGAATAAATATTTAATTTCATATAAGTATTGTTACTAAACATGTATCATATAACCTTGGTTATAGTGGCTTAGACATTATCAAATCTAGCCTACTTTGTTATTAAACGCATGGGTTTAAAAGGTTGACAAACACTGGTCAAGCGTGTGCTATGGAGACTGGCGTCCCCAGGGGTACACTGTTCGGTTACCTCAGCTTTGGGGACTTCTATATTTTTCGTCCACTTAGTTTCTTTCAATTTTCACTCCTTTGCTATCTCTTCTTTCTTTTCTCCCTCTTTCTTTTTAACTAGTTTCTATGCTCAGGGGATCTTGTTTGCGAATACACTTTTCTAGAAGTGATGTGTAAATTTGAACAACATCCCAGTCTAATTTCTCGCCCAAGTATCTATAATTTGGCCGCCCAAGCGCATATATCCCATGGGGGACAAGAGTAATGAAACAAAGGCAAAAAAATTGATATGCTTCTTCCTATGCCAAGTTTCTTCAGCATGCACTTCCGTGTAGTGAAGTCGGATTTGTAAAATAAACAGACTAAGGTCTGTTCGTAGATTATAGAGAAGCTCCCAGACTAAGGTTTTCAGGGTGAATAAAATAGACAATAGGGTTAAGTTAGTTAGTTTTGTCTGTCTTATGCTGTGGAGACTGACATCACCACGGAGGAACCCTAAGTTACCTCGGCTAGAGATTATCCTTCGGGACTTCTCTCCTTCGTGCCCCTTTTGTTTCATTCTTTTTTCAAACCTTCAATATTTCTTCACCAGGGAGGAACCCTGTTTGGTTACCTCGGCTAAAGATTATCCTTCGGGACTTCTATCCTTCGGGCCCCTTTTGTTTTATTCTTTTTTCAAACCTTTTCAATATTTCTTCTATGTCCTTCTCCCTCTTCATTATTAACTTGCTGTTACTAAGCGCATGGAATCCAACTTTGGGACACACCTCGTGCTTAGATTTCTCGTTCTCTAGAGCTCATACTAAATAAACCCTTCCCTTCGCTCTCTCTGGATCACATTTGACGTGGACAGGGAGCTTTAAGCTAACTAATAATCCAATCTAATCCCAGATCGATCGAAATCTCGCCCGTGTCCTCTCGCACAGGGCGTCGCCCAGAGCGCGCTCAAGCGGAGCCGCTCCAGCTGCAGCCGTGAAAATTGTCTCGCCTCCAGAGAATTGAGGGCCGCTTAAACACGTGTAAATTTGGTCGCTTTTTTCCGTTTTTCTTATTTGTAGACTCTACAAACGCGCAGTTTTGTCTGGGCGCAAGCTTTCCGCCGGATTTTTTCCTATCGTTGTTACGAGACGAGTTTTTTTAGAAAAATTCGCGTTTCCCAAAAGTGTCTATGTGCCTCGAAAATATATTTCTCATTTCAACGATTCCGTATTTCTACCTACATTTTTGTCTACTTTTAATGCGGAAACTTTCTTTCGCCCACAATTGTTTTTTACTAAGCTTGATTTATTTTTCTTCAACGCTGCTATTCCGCTGCTTCTCTTTAAATATTCATGACCAGAGCTGGAGCGCCTTCCTGCTGTGCGCTGTGATTAGGGGCAGCTTGGACAGCTCCTCTTCCTTACACAGCGTCGATTATCGATATTTCATGCGTCGCTCCATGTCTCGACTGGAAAAAATTAACGTGATTAATCTCAAGACCGACGCAATACCAATATGTGTCGTCCAACATGTTTTGGGCTGCTCAACATTCAATATTTACGTTTCAACTTGAAAAGTTAAATTGCGATAATTTGTTTCCTTTATACGAGCATAGAATACTTAACTGGAAGGATTTAAGTAGCCTCGGTTACTTGTTCAATTCTTGTTAGTGCACAATACTTACTGGAAGGATCTAAGTAGCCATACTCGCATCTTTTGGTGATGAGACAAAGCATTTCTCTGCGAGAGGGCTGAGCTTTACTGCCTTGTTATTCAGGCTCAATCCAAATAATCGATTAAGTTCATTTGCAGATTGCGTCGGATACTCGGAGTCAGCCTCTTCAAACAGCTCGAGTTAATTTTATGTCTCTGATATATTTCCATAGCAAGCTGAGTAAAACGGTCTTTCGTAGACCGGTCGTTTGTTATTTCAGCTAATGAGGAACTCCGCATGATATGTTTAAAAAATAAATCGCATGTTGCTCTTCTTATGTTCGATTATTATCATGGTTTGATGCTAGAAGTAGATGTGTCAGACAATATACAAAACACTTACGAACAGTAGTTCAATTTGAGAATGAAGTTACTTAGCAACAGTTTAAGTAACTGTAAACTGTCTGTCTAAACTGGACTTAACGTCACGCAAAAAAATTGAACCACAGAAATTAGCTCAAAGCGATTCGCAACTTTATCTAGAAGGAGGAATCGGTGACTAATTTTCGTCACAGAATCCAAGTTCCCTTCATCACTCACTCAATAATAATACAGTACCACATCTGGGAGTACCATTTTCAAGTAGAACTGAACCCCAGACATCGAGTAAACGCCGATCAAAAAGGGGCGAGAATCTTCAAGGAACGTCCATAGTTTGATCCTTTTGTGCCATCCAGAGTAAGTCGGCAGTCATTAGCGAAAATTACGTTGTCAGAGTCAACATTCATGTGTATTTTCTGGACATAAAGCAGCTGTGGGGCCTGGACATACAGCAGCTGTGGGGTTCTTCTTTAGGATACGGACCTAGAAAGGACCATAGATGTGACGGACTATATTTTTTCTAGGCATTCTTCTGAGGAACTGAGAAAACCTCTTCCTTATAAAAGGTGGTTTAACACTTTCATGGCGACGGTAATCATGCTAAGCATTTTCTTCGCATGCTCTTTAATTTGTCTTCTTTTTTATGGTTCCCAGCAGGCATTGGTGCGAGATGCTGCGGGCACAAAAAGTGTGGTTTATTCTCAGCTGTTCACTGGACGAAAAACTTGGACCGAGTCCCCGTTAATTCTGTGTGGAAAGGAAATTAAATATAATTTCAATGTTAATAAGTTTTTCTTTAATATTAGTATTGGTATCGAGCTTCAAATTTCCAGTTTCAAACGTTAATAAGTGTTGCTGAGTGCTGCTCCCACTCAAGAACAAAGAAATAGCTCCCTTCACCAATGACAGCTGCACATATTTAGGCGACACATATTATGGCGACACATATTATGGCGACACATATTATGGCGACACATATTTAGGCGACACATATTTAGGCGACACATATATAGGCGACACATATTTAGGCGACACGTATTTAGGCGACACATATTTAGGCGACACATATTTAGGCGACACAGGAGCCCCCCACACGCTCAACTGAATTCCATATTCCTGTGAATGTGAAAAAATATAAGAATCTTTCGAGCCTCAAAATACAGGAAAATTCAGAAGCGGCAATTCTCAACGTATCCCATTACTCAAGAGCAATTGGTACGCCTCAGCGCCCGAAATTGTGCGAGCTTATGCTCAAATTTGGCACAAAATTCAATTCCAATATTAATTTCACAAATCGAGAGCTTGTGCGAGCTTTATTATTTAGCGGTTATAAGTGAAGGGAAAATACGTGCACGTCAACTCCTAGCACCATCTGCTCTGTGCCCGAAAGAAGGGTGCCATACATCGAGTCGCTATATGTAAATTCCGATGCTGAATGCCTGGTGGAATCTGGTGCGGCTGCTGGGGGTGAACAGCCCCGAGGACCTCTGGGGGGCCGTGCTGTCGTTCATCCAATCATTGCTGGGGAGCTTGGGTTAGTTGAGGAGTTCACATCCCGTGAAATCCTTCCTTGGCCTCGAAGTCTGCTGCTCGGAAAATGTTGAACAGAAAAATGAAGAGCAGAAAAATGAAGGACAGAAAAATGACGAACAGAAAAATGAAGAACGGATAAATGAAGAACGGAAAAATGAAGAACGGAAAAGGGAAGAACAGAAAAGGGAAGACCAGAAAAGGGAAGAACAGAAAAATGAAGAACAGAAAAGTGAAGAACAGATAAGTGAAGAACAGAAAAGAGAAGAACAGAAAAATGAAGAACGGAAAAATGAAGAACGGAAAAGTGAAGAACGGAAAAGTGAAGAACGGAAAAGTGANAAAAGTGAAGAACAGAAAAGTGAAGAACAGAAAAGTGAAAAACAGAAAGTGAAGAACAGAAAAGTGAAGAACAGAAAAGTGAAGAACTTTTCTTAATATGAGGTTGGGAAGTGCATTTTAACTTCCGCCTATGATCAAAGGCTGTTGTATGAGGTGTACGTAGAGCGGAACTCTGACGAATGCAGCCAAGCACGTTCTCTGTGCGTACGTTTTTTTTCTGCTGCCTTCTGCACAACTGCCGACAGCGGCTTCAAAGCATTTAAAAAAATGTCTTAAAATGTTCCGCTGTAATTGTTACCCACGTTGTATACGTCACCTATGAGCATACACAGAGCAATATAAAATTTGTAATTAATTTCTAAGCCACGCTCTACAGCAACAAGTCAAGTTATTGAAAAGGTTTTTTTATTTACTCCCTGGGGTATTACAGAGGACGGGGAGGAGGGGGGAGTAATTTAATAGGAATTACCTTTCATTCTTCATGTAGGAGGTGCGAAATTCCTGAGTTCCTTTCGGGTAGTCTTTATTCCTGCCAATATGTGTTCGAGAAATATCATATTCTAAGAGTCCCACACAATCACAAATAATTCGCATTGGCTATCGCATTAATTTCTTGTAGGTTCAGTTATCAAACCATTTTTTTATCGTTCTAGTTACCCAGCCAAAACTCGCGATTGGCATTGGGGCAGGCTGTGGGTGACCGAGCCCTGCATTCCCGGCGCAGAATTGTCCAATTTGGAGCAAACATCACCTGCCACGTCAGCGCCGCCATGGTCCTGACATGCCGGCCTTCACCGAGAACTCGTGCTCTGGCCTGCCCTAAATTGAGGCTTGTGGGCCTGGCGGGGCTGCCCTGTGCAGTACTTGCCCTATGCGGTTCCGTATAAAAAAGTGTTGCTCGAAATGGTTGTCCGAAAATCAGCGGCCGCACGATAAAAATCTACTATTGGTTTTATGTTGGGACATTTTACTTGTTTAGAACATGAAAAGAACATGAAAATGGTCAACTTTTGTCGCATCAATTACGTATACTGTTTTCGGAGTAAATTGATATACTGAGAAATATTACCGGTACAAGCCGCATTGAGATTGAAAATACCGGTTCGCTACAACAGAAGGTTCGAGAAGCGCTGATACAGACGACGGAGGCCGCGTGTATTTTGTCCGCCGAGAATTAGCGCAGTTTTTGCGTAGCCCCAGGAAACACTCGGCCTACCCTTGAAGAATATTATTGCTGCGTTGACTCCGCTGTGCCGGGCGCAGTTCCTAACTAAGGTGGTGTGACATTTAAGCAACCAGTCACAAGATTTTCGTGCATCCTTTATTTCTGTGAACGTATTTTATGTGATATTTTCTTTGTGACTAATGAGGCACTAAAATTCTACCCTTTTTGAGGCCGTATACATTGTATCATTGTGCCAACTATATGTAACATGATTTTTGTCCCTGAATAATTGTTATTTCATATCCTCATTTATTGCAAAACAATAGAGATTGCTCGTAATTCGTACGAGACTTTGCCTTTGTGTTCTACTTGCATTACTTTATTATTGTTAATATAGTGAAGAAGGACTAGCCTTAACTACTATTCATTGAACAAGCCTCAAAAGCAATGATCAAGTCTTGAATTTTTTTTAACTTCAAACTCAAGCAGGATCTGAAGAGGCGAATAACCCATCAGTAAGATAAATGTACTACCTTAAAAAAATATTAAACCATCAATTTTAATTTGGAGTTGATACCCACACCATGAAGACTTGTTTAAATATTGAACTGCCTGCCACCTCTGTTACAGTTATTTTGTCCGACCCCTGTAGTTTATAAACGCTCCCTATGGAAATATAATACAATGCGAGAAAATTGGATGAATACTTGCGGACCTAGGTCTAACTTTATGCTTGATATATTTCGACGAAGATATTTGTAAATTCTTCGTTGCAGCAATGATAATATTGGCATATTCTGAATTGACCACGATTGTTCCACGTGTTAAGGAATGCTTTCCATTCTGCCAGCTGGAGCAAATCTTTTATTGTCTGAGTTTTGGATTTCATTGTGATATATTTTCCATAGTTGCGTATACGAGTTGATTATGAAGATTACATAATTTTTAAGCATTTATTCTAAGGGAGTCGTGTACGATATGTTGCGTACATCCGGCCGTAAATCAATACAATTTACCGCATGTTAATTTGTTTGTAGCGACGTAGAGATTACCTCGTACGGCTTCGTATGATAGACAATGCTTTTTTACCATCGTTTTGAGCATCATGCCTCTTTGGGGGCACAGGATAGGCCTAAGTAATAGGGTTAGGTTAGTTAAGTTCGTCTATGTGGGCTCCGTGGCGCACTGGTTAGCGTGTGTGAGGCGAGGAATGTGAGAATTAAGCTTCATTTTTCAAGGGAAGCACTACGAGGCTCCGTGAAAATCAGTTTGCTCAGCCGGGAATCGAACCTTTGCTTCCCAGTTGTGCACGGAACGCGTTACCAGAGCTCCACGGAGCACCCGGTGAAGTGTGTAATATAGACTTATTGTCGTGTCCAGCAATACCCTAATAAAAATCGGCACAGTTAATTTTGCTGAGTTCACTGATCAACAGGGCAGTAGCGCGGCCGTTGTGTCCGCTTTATAGCACTACTGCCCGGATCTGTGAGCAGCCACAAGCCAATTTCTCACCTGTAGAGATTATCTGCGCTGAACTGCTAGAGTACGTCCAGGATTACCAAAGCTGGGAAAAACTGTCTAAAGCCCACCGCGTAAGTGCGCTCATTTTTATTAAGGTAAATGTAACGCGGTCCTCAGTTCGGGAACCACGCCACAGCTTCCTTGGATGGCACATGAGTGTTTACTTCAATACTCTGCTCAATCCAACCCTCCTAAGAAGAAAACTGACCGCTTGGCTTTTCAGAAACGTTAGGCACGTGCAAAAAAATCGCTAGCATTATTTTTCAGTAGGGAAAGTTTAAATTTCATTACTATTCGTTGCCTGTGCGATAAATTTTGCATTGTATGAGCTAAGTCCTGAAAATTTTTGAAGCAAAGAACATTCTCTGAAATTCAAGGAGTGTTAATTCTGTGTGACCCAAAACGGCGTTCCCTTCTTTTTCATCTTTTTCTTACTCTTTATTGCAAGCGTCTGGCTTTCATTCCAATTTTTAACTTTCTCTACACTATTTTTGCATTCTTTACAAAGAAATTCGCTTCTATAATGATGCCCTTGAATTTCGTCCTACAGGCCTATTCATACCCAATACTGACGGAGTAGCTCAAACCTAATCGAGCGTGATCGCGGCTTGAGAAATTCTTTGAATTAAATGACTACATATTCAAGTAGGTGCAGAGCTGTAGTCGGAGATCTGAGAACGAGTCTAAATTATCCCTCAGGCGTAGCAGTCTGTGAGGAAGCTAAACATCAAAGAGTCAGCACGAGACGTTGAGTAGACCAACTCAGCAACTCCCTCTCGGTCGTAAATTTTAAATTTTCTGCCAGAATTGCAGCGGCGAGTCCATTTCGCTATCTCTGGCTCCACAGAACCGGCAGCACTCGTCACAATTATCTGTGTTGACGAGATACGGCGTTGCTCGTACTCTATCCATCCACTGGCGCAGTGTTTATGGCGGCCGTAACGATTTCCTGCAGTCGCAGTAAGCCTTATGTGGCAAATGTGCCTGTTTCTTTCGCCCTGATCAGGCTGTGTGGTACGTACACGTGTGATTTGAAGTCGTGGGTGTGACGTAGGTTTGTTCTCCGTTTCAGTTATGATGGAAATGCTTCTGAAAATTCTTCCTGTTGCATTGAAACTTACAATGTTAGCGTCAAATTATGAGCGTATCGCGAAATTTTATATATATATATGCCACCAGAGATATTAGTTTAATTTGTTCTGGTGTACTATCTATGCACTAATATTTCTGTACCCTCGTTCGTTCTTCGTTCATTCTTTCCTCCACTCCCCGTGCCATGCTTTCCGATAATTCGATGGGAAAAAATTTCAACGAATAAAATCGACTAAAAATTTGAGTTCATGCCCGTATCCAGGGTACGGCTGTATATTAACGACCATTTCTCTTGTCAAGTGAAAGCGTTTAAAAGTAAGAGATTTTTAAACAATTCAAACCTAACAAATTTTAAACGAATGACCTCATACGAAATAAACAAAAAAGCGGCAAATCGAGAAAGATGAAGACGTTCACGAGAACATTTAAGAACTTACGGAATCCTAAACACTGTACAGCGAAACATTAAAAGAAGGTAACAGAAAAGAAGAAACCTGACAGCACAAAAGAGAGAGAAAAAGAACGTTCCGGCAGAAGATAGAGCCTGAAGCAGAGAAAGCAGAAGCAGAGCAAGATTAGGGAAGAAGCAAGAAGTCCATGTGCCAGAAATCAATACGTTATAAAGGAACAAGTGCTAACAAGAATGAGGAGGAACGAAATATCGATCTTACAAGTGCCAGAAATCGAGTCAACGTAAGAAGTTACCAAAAATTAAGGTATTTTTGCGCGTCCGGCCGGTGTTTATTGACATCAAATTCACTTTGTGACGGAATGACAACACATAAGGCTGTTGTTCGTCAAGATTTTG
>VOMN01020188.1:0-20828 GCA_014899125.1 Orchestia grillus
AAATAAAGATTATAACTGATATAGTTTCTTCGAACTATCCTTTTTCCACATGCTTTTTAAAGCCCCCTCGTATAACTACTTGAGTACCAAGTAAATTTCCATGGTCAGGTTTCAGTATGGGATTTTTATGTGTTCAGCATTGCATGGGTTATTCTTATTTAATTCATAGTTCATTTGTCCTGTGCTATTTTACTCAACATCTATACCGAGCCTCATATCAGCACCTTTATTAATTCAAACACGGTCTATCGTTGGGTTTTCAATGCCTTTTAATTCCTCACGCGTGAGGGATGTGAAGTTTAAGGTTCCTTTTCCAAGGGAAGCACTCCTTGGTTACGTGGAAATCAGGGCCTAAGCTGGGAAGCTTTAATTTTCAGCTGCGAGGCTGTCACGTTAAACAGTACACCATGGAGCCTGTGGAGAAACCCCCGTGGGTGTCTGGATCTAAGTGAAGGTCTAGTCTGGACGGCCCAACCTGGAGTTTCTAAGAGTCATATGACAGATTCAGGTATCTAGTTACTTTGTCAGAAAGGACAAGATAGCATTGCTGTGGGCAAATCTTTGAGGGAGAAAAGTAATATTAAGTACATGAGGGAATAACCCGCACAACGCCACTTAGGTGTTTATTACAGCGTCTGAACTGAATTCAGAGATCAGTGGGCTATGTGGCTTGGAGGAATTCACTTCACGTCATTCGACTACAAAGTAATTCTTTACAGTCTTCAACTCAGGTGGGAGCTTACACAACGTCTCGACAATAATAACTCATTATTAGGGAGCATTTTAATTGGAATGGAGCTCGTCATCTTGCGATACTTTCCATCAAAACCCACGTAAAATACGGCGTTCAAATTCGATACCATCACTGATGCAAGTTTTGATTATATTCATCTAACAGTGCAGTGTTCCTTATCGCATCAATGTTAGCGGCCCCTAGCGCTAAACTTCTTTTAAATTCTTTCATCATGTATTGCTGAGAAAACGAATTGAAGAAAAACTTGATGCATGCGTACAATGTAAAAGATTGAAATTGCACACTCTACGACCATGGTTACATAACATTACCGAGCGCGCATACAAATCGTAATAAAGCTGTGTAAGGTTATAAGGGTCACAGGAAGTATCACTGAGGGGAAGAAGGGCTTGTTCTGGACGAATGGCCTTGACTTTCTCCCATAGCGTCATAGGAAGTCTCTCTAGAAGCTTTTTGTAGTCAGGGAAGTAGTTGCAGTCAGCGACAAAATCATAGAGCAGTTAAAGCACACATGCGAGTGAGAGAGCGTGGTGCACTTGTGCAGCTGTCGTATGCATTGGCATTAATGGTGAAGAAACTTTAACGTCTAACGAACACTTCGTGAATACATGTCGTTGATGTGTTCGTAATTTTGTGATTTTGGAACTACGACGGTGTGAATTTCGTTTCATAGTTTGTTGTAATGGTGGTGGCATACTTTCGTCTTCATATTGTTCTTGGTTGCGACCAGACATTAGCATTTATACAAGAAGTGCGCATTTGACCTAAAAATAATTGTGGTGTCTATATCGCTGTTGAAGCTAAAATTTAAAAAGAAAATGATGTGTGTGTAAAAATGTGAAACTCATAGAATGACTAATATAAATATGCTTTGATGCTGATTTTCAAAAAAATCTTTAATTTTTCTGGTAACATTACTCCGACTGAATAAAATATTTATGCTGAGAATAATTTTATGAGTATTTATATGGTAATGAAAAATTCAGTTAATGTTCTAGCGCTAACTTTGAGGTGAGTAAATTGTTTAAAGGTTAGCTGTGCGTGGTGCTCAATCATTTACTAAAAATAACCCTTGAACAACAATTAGCTAGGGATTTGACATTGCCAGATCTTTAAAAATAATGCCTAATTTTAATAAATAAGAGCCTTTGAGGAAAATGGTGAGTGATAATAGCTCAATTAATTTTTATAAAACATTCTACGCGTCAATTTTGACTCTGAGCAAAAGATTTAAGCACGTCGCTGTTGAGAATAAGCCAACGAATGCAACGGCTTGGCCCTAAAACAGTAATTTCGATTTGAAAGTTACATGAGCATTGAGTTTTCAAAATTCATTCTCAGTTGAGCTTTATATTTGCCGAGCCTGCTCGTGTCAGCCCTCAGTGAGAAGACTTTGACGTAGCCGAGCAAAGCGTCCTGCACACACGGTGGTCTTGTCTCGACATCTTTTGTGCGTGCTGTGGTGGTGTCTGCCTTCATCAGAGCTTGAGTCTCCCACGCGCAGGGCTTCGTCGCGCAGCTGGCAGCGCACTTGCCTCAAATTAAGAAGGGAGGTCAAATTTAAAAAGAAAATTTCAACGTGGTCTGTCGTTCAGCCCCGGATTTGCATGCAGTCACGGAGATTAAATTAAAGTTTGATTTAAAAGGCCGCATGCCCCATTGCATTTGAGAGCCTTATACAATCAAACAACATCAAAAGTTCGATGCGTAGCTCATATTTCAGCTTTATTCAAGTAAAGTTTCTTTCCTCTCTTGCGTCCTTCTGTGCACTAAACTCGTGTCTGAAAATCCCCCTCAGTTTAGTGCCCTCGACCAAGAAGAGCTAAAGCTGCTAACCTAGGACTGGTGCAGCGCATTGCTCAATTATCGCGATTAACAAAATTTTCATTTCATTTCTTTTTGAATATGAATTAAAATTACAATGTATGTGCTCTGATGAGCGTTATGCGTAAGTTTATTTAGCCAAAGTATTGCTTTGACTTTCTGTACTATTATACAAACGATGAAACTTGATCCATCATGTATTCGCCTACGCCACAACATGCAATTCTTGCTAAATGCAGTCGGAATGAAACACGTGAAGCATTAAAGGTACTCAACATTTAACAACAAACGCATATTAAGCATATAATAAAACTCTATTAGATCGCCGAAGTGGGGCTATGAGAGGAGCGGCTTACTACGACTCTCCCCAAGAGAAACAGTCTGTTGGTTTGTTGAGGGTTAGGCTCCTGCTGGGCTAGGAAGATTGCTGGATACAATAATTCTCGGGACGTAGAAAGAATGGAATCAGTGCCTGTGAAGAAATTGCGTAGTGAAGTGAATTTATTGATAAACTCAAGTGATTATGCGAGAATTATCATGCTTAATGGTTTGGGGAGAATAGAGAAGAAACGTGGCCGGTGCGACTTGGGGATTCGGAAATTTTCAGAAAACAAATTTTCGAGCGAAGCCCAACCCTTCAAAACGTTAAGTGTTCTTTGGCGTAGCCAAAGAACACTTAACACTTAACACTTAATCTTAACACTTAATCTTAACACTTAATCTTCTCTTAATCTTCTCATTGCTTCTCTCTTAATCTTCTCAAACTAACACAAGGATTTCCTCATTGCTACTGGAAGACTACGGTCGGTAAGCCATATTGAGTTTGAAACTCTATTAATTCCAACACAATTGACATGAAGTACATTATTGGGTCTTCAACGCCTCATAATTACTGAAGCGTGAGTGGTGTGAAGCTTAATTAAGCTTCCTTTTATAAGGGAGGCACCCCACGGTTTCGCGAAAATCCGCCTGCTCGGCCGGGATCGAACCCTGATTCATAGTTGTGAGCGTTACCATTGCGAGCATTGCGTCGTGGAGCTACCCTGAAATGTCACATTTATGAATTAAAAAACGAAAACGGCACAAAAGAACGAGTTGTACTTTCTATTGCTCTATCAGGTTGGTTTTTGTCTATTGATAAAATTCCAGGCAAAAACAGTAGTTTCTTGCAATTTCTTGGTTGATTTTTTGTCCCTGTGCCAATTCATTTCCGCGATCATTAGGTATTAAGTTTGAGTGTTTGTTGTCGTAGCTTTGGTGAAAATTTCAATGGAGATGGGAAAACAGTTGAATATCTACGTAAACGACCATCTCCGTACGCATAGGCTATCTATTGGAAGAAGTTTGACCAGTTGCGTAAGTTTTATAATCTACCTTCAGCCTTCTCATGAAAATGCACTTAAGAAAAGCACACTGATGTCGTGAGCGTTCAAATGTGCTAATGAGACTTCGTCTTTTGTTTGGGGTCATGCACGCTACTGGGTAACGAGCACAAACACTTGAACGTGTGTGCTGTTTTTATGCTTGTGCGGGGTATTCCGTAAAGGGTGCCGGATGTGAATAGCATGTTCACGCAATAGAGGCACATTTTTCAGTCATAAACCAACACGTGGGGCACCACAGACAAGCATTAATTAAAGAAATACGATTAAAAAAATTGTGAATGAAACCATACATCAGCCCCGATTAAAATATTTTTCCACTTTTCAAAACACGAAAATGTCACTCAATTCGAATTGGGGCCGCTTTGTGGTATACATCGCATCTGTCGAAACAAATGAGTGCTTATGCTGCGTCGTGAAGGTTTCTGGGCGCTCGGAGAGAGACGTTTCGTAGTGACTTCAGAATGAGTAGAATTTGCGAAAAGCTAGCGGAGTATTTTACCTTAACGGTTACTTCTCGTGATGTAGATCACAAAGGATGAGGGTTGTACTATTGTGCGTTTGTGGCAGGGTACAATTTTAGCCTTTGAGCCCGAGTGAAGAGGCGCCATTTTTGTTCCTATTTCATCGGAGAAAAGAGGCAGGCTGCTCATTGGGAGCTCCCTGGGCTACAATTAACTGTTGATGTTGGGATTTCTGGACGTGTTTTTTAATATTTTACACTGTACAATGAACTAAGCAGGGTCTTATTACGCCCTAATTTGTCGGCACTATCCCAGAACACCGGAAAAGTTTTGATGTATAGTAGACTCACAATGTACAGGCAATAGTTTTTTGCAATCGCTTTTTCCAATAATTTTTTCCAATCGTTCTTGCTCACGGGTAATATTTTTTGACTCGTAGGCAATAGTTTTTAGACAATGTACTGTCGATAGTTTTTATAGACGACATGTAACGTACGGGCAATAGTTTTTATAGACGACACGTAACATATGGGCAATAGTTTTTATAGACGACACGTAACGTACGCGCAATAGTTTTAGGAGTCTTATGTTCTTGTAAACCGTAAATCAGCGTTAACCGACTCTCAAATTAATTAAATTCAATTTTAACCAAGCATCATGCAGTATTTTTAAATGTGAATTAATGGCGAATTTGGGAATTTGAAATTATGTATTTTTATTGTTTAAGCATCGAGACTTAAACTTGTACGTATTTGAAAACAGGAACCATTCTTATCGGTTCAAGGTAATCAGAGGTGCTGCTGCTGCTGCTGCTAGCTGCAGCAGAGTTCAGATCAGCACTCATAAGAGTTGATGTTTTGCGGCTGGCAATTTGATCTCGAGTTTCAATTCGGTCAAATCGTAAATTGCGTTTGTGTCGATAAATAGCTCACTCATTTTCGAATCTGCAGTTAAAGCATTGTGTTACGTTGCCCAATGCAACTTCTTAAATTTTCTGTCAATAAATGTTTATAATTTTAGGTTCAAATACTTGGGAGGGAAAATTTATTAATAATTTAGAAGCTTGGGCAAAGAAGTCAGACTTGATCTTTATGTATCGAACATGAATGACGTTTGAAGTATTAGAGCTACTTTTTTCTGCTCTTCATTTGAATTGGAGATCTCCTCGGGCAAAGCAACTAATAAGATTGAGAGGTATCAAAGTAGAATTTAACGAATCAAAATGCACAGTTTTTCTGAGAAAAAAGCTTTAATGTTTGACAATATTTTTGCTTTACGCTCGTTACAATATAAAACTTTTCCCTAATCTATTCTTTGGGGACGGAAATTTCAGAAATCTATGTAGGTGTTCAATTGTAACAGAAAACGAGGCGCCTCGAAAAAGATGTGCTCGGTTTAGTATCTCCTGGTCTCGGATAAGGAGCCCAGCGTTATCTGATTAGGCTTGCTTGCCTGAGCAGAGTTTCAATGTCTTATTCGGCGGCACAAGTGGAGTGCGTGGGCAACGAAGAACATCTGAAAAGCATTCGCCAAAATGCTGTTGTGAGGCCCACTTTCGTGGTAACGCGGGCTAGTTTCTTGAGGTCAACTGCGTGGGCGACGAGTGTTTCCAACGGGTGTTCTGGTGATGCGAAAATCGGTGTTCGGAGATCCACTTTTGTGGTCGTGTCGATTTGTGTGTGATTTAGAGGTTAATCATTTTCACCAGTGTTATCACTCTAGACTTCATATCGTAGGGTCGTCAGGAACTGTGGCTTCACCTTGGTCGGTGTTTATCATCGAACGCTCGTACATGTTTGCTTATACAGGCGTAGTCTGGATGAGAGATGAATTTTCAGTGCATCAACGACAGGAGGAAAAGTTTTATGTAAGCTTACAAATCAATCAAAATTCATATTGCTGCTTGGAAAGCACAATCAACGTCGGCATATCACTTCCAGTCCCATTATCTCAGTTTGCTGGTTATCGTAGATGCCGGATGATATGAAACTTTCGCATACAATCCCGTCCAAAATTAAGGAACAAATGATACAACTGTAAAATTTAAAAAATTATAAGCTCAATTATCCTGAAATTTTTACAGAATGCAAATATGTTTAATACTTAACATTTTAGCAAATTTCCAAGTTACCGGAAACAATACAAGCTATGAAACTTCCATTTCTTTATTTCTTTATTGGTGTCCACAATCATGATGGAAATTTTAAAAATACTCATTCCTTATGAATGTGAGATTCAGACACCGGAAATGTTGAGCACTTAAAATGACTGCGGCATCTATAACTGCTGCAAAACTCAGCGAAGCGGGTACAGCTGTAAACTCAGAAATGGTAAAGTTACGAAATAAAAATTTTACAACTAAACAAATTGCTCGAGTGATTAACTGTTCTAATAGTGTTGAGTCGAATTCTGCAATTTCATAATGAATGTTGTAGGCTGACTAACTGACACAAGGAAGCCGGGTAGACCCAAGACAACTACAGCAGGAGAGGGCAGGGTTATGCAACACCTAGCACTTCGAGACCATTTTCTAACTGCGGCTAACATTTCTCCGTTAATTTCCGAGAAATGTCTTTAATTATCATTGAAGATGACGGTAATGTTCCACGGCAAATTGTGCCCAGAAGATTGCAGGAGATAGGCTTTAATGTAAGGTCTTCTCCGATGAGCCGCTGATCAGTAAAAAGAGCTGGGCCGCAGGATTGGCCTTCGCATACAAACTCGCCAAATGGACAGAAGAAAAATGGAACGAGGTTGTTTCAGGGATGAATCTAAATGTAATGTATTCGGAAGTCATGGTAAACCAATTTTCACGAAGGAGAATCGGTGAAAATTTGAAATCTACCGGTGCAAAGAAGACTTATGTTCGGTGGGGGTAGCGTGATGGTATCCGGCACGTCACCGTTTGTACGCTGGCACGGTTAAGTCAGTGCCTCTGCGTGTTGAAAAAACTGTTGTACCAGTGTTGCAGAATTTGAGAATTGGAAATCCTGTATTTATGTCTGTTGATGCATCCTGCCTTGAAGCAAAGCTGGTTATGAATTATTTAGAGGAACAAGGAATAGAGGTCAAGGGACTGGCCTCGGAGACAATATCGCGCCAAGAAATCTAGTAAATGTTCAACATTTGTGGTTGAAATAGGCAGAGGGATGGGCGAAGATTACAGTTGCCGGGTGCAGGGATTTGCTGAAATCCTTCGGGCGTAGATCCGATGCAGCACTAAATATTGAAAACAACCATTTGTGTGATTTTTTATCATGTTTATTCAAAAAAATTTATTCATTAGTTTTGGGTACCCCAAATTTTTTTTTATTACATGGATTGTATTATATCTGGTAGCCTGAAAATTTGCAGTCTTTTTTTGAACAGTGCATGTTTATTTTCAGTATAAATTTTAGAAAATTTAAGCACGTACTTTAAAAATTTAACAGTTTTAATATTTGTTCTTTAATTTTGTGCGGGACTCGGGAGATTTTACCGTAATGCGAAATCTGAGGTACATACAGGTGAATATAACATCACATTAGTTACCTCGATTCATGTTTTTCTCTTAGTATATATTGCTGAAGGTACTGCTGTCGCAGTGAGGTTAGGCTTAGAGGAGCTCTCTCATCTGGCGTGTTAGAGATTTCCTTTTAATCGCACAGGAAAGAGATTTTCGAACAAAATGTTATTTTGTATACATGTTACTTATTGAATTATGTGTCGCTAAACTGATATGCTTTAATTTTGAACTATTGCAGTTTGGGATACCGTACTTCGAGTTACTGTGACTGTCAAATTTCATTTAATTGTGTACACGCCTGACTTGCATGACGACTTTCATTAGCTAAAGCGTACTGAACAAAGTTTTTTCCTACATTGTTAAAGATACTTCAAGCGTAGCTCTTACCAAGAGAGTATGGATACTTTCACACAATAAACTCAATATCTCAACATGTACACGTCCGTGCGTTTCATGCACAAAAATGAATCTTAACTCATTTTCAGTGATTATTTTGCCTAGTTGACAATACAATGGAGTTACTAACTCCATACTAACTACTAACCCACGGCTCGATGGCGTGGTTTAAGAGTAATGATTTATGTATCCAAGCTTAGGTACATATTCTCTACTGCTATCAGTCTGATTTCTGTTGTTGTTGATCTGGCATAAGTGCTACAATGGGACTCGCAATACTAATGCGAGATTGATGCGAATTCGAATTCACAGCTAGTACTAGGAACGCTCCTACTCACAACAAGGTGGCGAAGGTTAATCCAGCAGCTTGTTCGAATTAAAAGCCAACGAGTTCACCATTCGGTGGTGAAAATTTTCTTCTCTATCCTATTGAATTTAGCTTTTAAATATAATTTCTTTAACATATTTTTCGCTTACAATCCGTGGTATGTAAGTTTGTGTTCAAATTAGACATCGTTCCAATTAAAATAATCCCGCTTAGAAGCTTCGCCAGTGTTTGAGATGCAATCTTCTTTATTTGTTCGTACCATTGTTTATTGGTACCATTGTTTATTGGTACCATTGTTTATTGGTTTCATTGTTTATTGGTTCCATTGTTTATTGCTACCATTGTTTATTGGTTCCATTGTTTATTGGTACCGTTGTTTATTGATACCATTGTTTATTGATACCATTGTTTATTGATACCATTGTTTAATGATACCATTGTTTATTGGTACCATTGTTTGTTAGTACCATTGTTTGTTGGTACCATTGTTTATTGGTACCACTGTTTATTGGTACCATTGTTTATTGGTACCATTGTTTGTTGGTACCTTTGTTAATTCGTCTCAACATTTATTCGAGTCGACATTTGCTCCTATAACATTTGCTCCTATAACATTTGCTCCTATAACATTTGCTCCTGTAACATTTGCTCCTGTAACATCTGCTCCTATAACATCTGCTCCTATAACATTTACTCGTTACTAAAGACGTAAGTACGGCTTGTGCAGGAAGTTTGTACGAACATGAATGAATCTGTACGTTGCTGCCCGCTCTGACAGTCAACCTCGCAATGCGAATATTTACTCATTTATGAACGTGCATCAGTCGTCTATATCTTCATGCGTAATCTTATTGCTGCTGCTCGGCGTTATGGCTGAAGGGTTCAAGTGATGTAATATTACTAAGATGTTCAATTGATGTAATGTTGCTGGGATGTTCAATTGATGTAGTGTTGCTGGGATGTTCAATAGATGTAATGTTGCTGGGATTTTCAATTGATGTAATGTTGCTGGGATGTTCAATTGATGCAATGTTGCTGGGATGTTCAATTGATGTAATGTTGCTGGGATGTTCAAGTGACGTAGTGTTGCTGGGATGTTAAATTGATGTAAAATTGCTCGTATAATATATAGCTATATGACTTCGTGTTCCGCCAGCGAAGAATGTGTACTCGTACAGCGGCTTCATGCAACGGTTTATGTGAATTCATTTTGAACTTCCACCGTTCTTACGTTCCTGTCCAAATGAGTTTGATATCGTGCGAAAAAATTCTCCGCGGCATTTTGCTGACAGGCGAGAGCAATGTGAGAGCATTGGTAGTTAAAATATTTCTCAGCAATATCACGAAATTTCAATTCACTCAAAATTAAGAATCTAAAAGTTCGCTTTCGCCATTCGTCATCTAATGATACAATTTTAATCGTATGTAGAAGCAAGAGTACCTGATCGTTGGAATATTTTTGTTTGTGCTTCCGATAACATACGAAAAAACTTGCGATCGTCACCAGTCGACTGGCAGTCGACACCAGACGACTGGCAGTTGACACCAGACGACTGGCAGTGTGTGCATCACTCAGTATAAATAGAACATATTTTTGACATCCAGTGTTGTCAGGTTTTATGCCTCAAAATAAAAGCTGAACATACAGATGAAGCATTTCGTCTCTACTCCTTGACCGAAGAATTTTAGAGACGCTTTTCAGGGACTTTCTTTCCGAGTGAACCGAATTTACAGCGGTGCCGTTAAAGCGAGGGCAGTTAACGAAGCTGTAACTGTTTGACGAGCTCTTGTGATGCCATAACAGACGTATTTTGATGGCCAATTTAGCCTTTATTTCCTCAGTAAAAGCTCTCAGGCATTCAAGTCTCTCTGGGAATTGAATAAGTTGTTTTCGAGGTCTTGATGCCTGAAAAGCATTTTCAAAGTTCTGGTTACTCTTCTGCTAGGTCGTTGCCAGCGTATTATGGGAACAGTCTCCCTGCCTGCTTAGACATTCGTGCAAGAGCTCGTATTTCTTTTCTTGTAATGCAATAAAGACACGGCGACCGACGGCAATACTCAGCACAATGGCCTGGTAAAGTCCCGAAAAATTAAATTTCAAATTATCAGAAAAATTTCGAAGTAAAGGCCATAGTTAATCATGGAGGTAAATAGTGTTGTTCTTTGAGTTTGGTCAGAGTTAAATTATAACTAAAACATGAACATATTTTCCTGATAAATATGCTGAATTACCCATGCCTACATGGTGGATCTCCGGCTAATTTGAATTATAGGTTCAATAAAATAAATACAATACAAATACTACAGAAATAAATGCTGCATCGAAAAGAAATCCTATTAAAAATTTGGTTCTGTCGAAGTATATAAAAAACATTGAGTAGTTTTGTTCCATTCAATTTTGTTCGTTCTCTTTCTTGAATATCGTTGCTCATGACACTTAACTCATTAATACATAGCGTGCATTCTTATAGACACGTAGTGGTAATAATACCGAATAAGTATAATGTCCAAGAAGAGATGTTACAAGATATTTTATTGATTAAATGCTACCTCGGCGTATTTTTGTGAAATAACTCGTACACGAAATAAAAAATAACATCTAATTTATCTTGTAATGGAGGTGTTTAGAACCTCGTGAGTCGAGACGTCCTCTTAATGGAATGACATTTAATTTAGCTGCTGGACAATATATTCCCTTGAAATTTTATAGATGATGCAAAATCTACTAAATTTATCGAGAAGTAAATTTTATTCTTCACTGGGCTGACACTAATGAAAATTAGACGCGGTCAAGTCAATGCAACACACAATGAATATTTATCGGTAAGACCATGCTTAAAATCATGTATTTAAAGAGATACTTCAGCACACACTTGTACAAACATGGACTTGTTTGGTTTTGTTCTTAGTCTTCCTTGTTAATTTGAGCTCCAGGGAAATGCTTTGTGTTTTGCCTCTTCGCTCTGAATTTGTTTCAAATCTCTTACGGAGGCCCAAAGGTTGACTACACATAATCACAAATCATCGTTAAGAAAAACGAAGACACAGAACTGTAGTAGAACCATTCGTGTGAAATTTCTTGACGTAAAATAAAAGCATTCGTATTTTTCCTCATAGTTTTCTGTTACATTGCACCGAAATAAAAAATAAACACTGAGAAATTAAGGTCCAAGAAGCACTGCTATATTGAGTAGCGATCATCCAGAACTGCCGAGCGCAGATGGCGAAATCTTGCTCCGCGCCGTACATACAAAGCGTCCCTGCTGTCACCACCACATACCGCTAGTGTTGCGACTGGGGTGAGGAGGGCTGCGGTTCTCGAGTGTGTTACAGATCTTGTGTGTATTTCAATCTACCCTAAGTCCTAATTTTTGAGGAACGACGTCAGAAGTACTATGCTTTTGGATTTGTAAATTTGATGGCTCAAAAGTGAATGCGTAGCTCCTTACATTGTATTCCATGCTATTGCTTTAGCATAGCGAAGTTGAGCAACGCGCAGGCTGGAGGAACAGCGTGTAGAATGCACACACTCGCACACCGCCACATTAGGGTGCCCTACTTGTTAAAAAATGAAAAATTTGTAGCTCACGTCTTCTTTCTCCTTAGCACATACCCAGCAATTGCTACTTTGTATAGAATAGTTAGTGGTAAATAGTTAGGGGTAAAAGCTTCAGTGCATTCGAGTTTGAACGTGGATACCTATTTATGAAGTAGTAAATATGGTTAATTGAAGAATATGTAATTTCGGACCTAAAAACTGATTCTGTGCACTATTTACTGTGGCACGTTTGCTGCTACTAGCGAGCACCTATTCTGTTATGATTAACTCAGTGGTAATTGGTTATAATTAATTGCTATCACTAAATCTAGCCACTGCAAAACATACGCTTCGAATTCGTTGTCTTTGTGTGTGCTGTAAGTTCTTCTGCTACATCAAGGTGCTATTATTAATATCACTATTTCAATGCTTTTGAGTTGAAAGCAATTATGGTAGCATGAAACGACGAACCTAACATTCACGGCAGCAGCGAAAGTGTTTATGAGAATTGCACTGAAATTATTGACAGTGTCTTGAGCAGCAGACTACGATATTTTTTTTTGTGAAATATTAGATAGTCCCAAACTTCTGCCGCTGTTATTTTCAAATATCTGTTGCAATTCTTGAGCATGATAATCTATGAGTGAAGTACCTTATCTAAAAAAACAATAGCTAGAAGGCAGCAAATGAAAAATGATTGTCTTAATTTTAAATAAAAGAGGAGATAATGTTGTTTTTAATGTAAAGTATCAATACTGCGAAGAATGGTATAAATGTGTGTTGCTTCCTAGGGACTGTGCTGATGCATACAATAACTTAATGCTTTATTCTACAGTCTATAACTCTTATTCGAGTTGCAATGTTCCTTTCTGCGTTATTCGTTACAGTTTCAACTTTTGATTATCGTTTCATAGTCCCTTCTTAGGATGTTGTTTCGGTTTTATCATGTGCGTATAAAGAATTGCTCAATTGTCTTGACTATAACTGTAAATTTTAAGGATTGTCATCACTTCACAGTGAACGATAGGCAAATAATTTAAATATGGAAATTAGAAGTTTTATCATAATTTCCTCGTTTAATTAAGGTCGTAGTCTTACTGCTTAAAAAACCCGACTTCTAAGATGCTATGAGGAGCAGGTGTGCCTGGCAACAGACTCAGTATGCGTCGCTAAGGCGTACTTCTAGTAAAATTCTCTTCTCTTTAATTAATGAGATATGTTTACTTTGAGGTAACTCTCTGCTATTCGTTGCCATCGTGAAATTCAATACATTATTAGAGACCCACGTCACTACATTGAAAGCTGGTTTCACCGTACTCTGTCACCACAATTATTTCCAGTAGAATTGATTTAAATCTTTCTTTTCGTTTTCTTAATGGTTCTAAAAAGTGGAAGAATAGGTAAAATACACATAATCATCGACAACACGAATGCGTCATGGATTAATGATTAATAATTAGCTAATGATTGATAAATTCATATTAGATAGACAAATATAACTTGAGCTACACATACCAGAGCTAAAGATGGGCATATGCACACTACGCAGCCAAAAACGACCAAGCCACGCGGAGCCAAATGCTGTAGTGAACGTTTTTAAAAGGACCCAATGTCCCTCACTCTATTGCTCTTCGTATGAGCATACCGCCCGTGTGAGACGCGGTAAAATGAAACCCATATTTACAACCATATTAATAAAATTGGTAGAATAATTCTTACTCGTGTGCAGCTTCCAGAGGTGTAGTTAAAATGAACAAGCTGTACGGACCAACCCGCGTCCGAGGTCTTTCTGCCCGCGACATCCGCTTTCCGACTTCTCTGGACAACGACGGGTCCGATGCTGTGGTGAGTAGCTTGCATTTCCTGCCTTTTCGACTTCCCTGGACTACGACGGGTCCGATGCTGTGGTGAGTAGCTTTCATTCCTGCCTTTTCGACTTCCCTGGACAATGACGGGTCCGATGCTGTGGTGAGTAACTTGCATTTCCTGCCTTGAATGTCGCGATCCCGATTGTTGGTCCTCAACGCCCTGGGGTGGCGCTGATGTCGCGCGTAAATTTAGCTTTTACTTTACATACTTCAATGTTACTCCAACTGGCTTGTACCTAACTTAACTTCTACGGGCTTATACCTAACGCTACCCTTACGGGCTTATATATATCTAACGTTACTCTAACGGTCTTACATATGCTTAACATTACTTGCGTGGGTTTATACCCCAACTTCACTTTGTTGCCTTAAGGGTTTATATACGAGTATACGACATTACTTACATGGGCTCATACCCTAAGTTTACTATAACGGACTTAATTTCCCGTTTTCACGAATGTGACGCGGTTAGTACTAGTCACAGTGAACCATTTCACGTGTTTTATTTTGTTCAAACTTTTGTTAAAACGCGCAACCGCCAACAAAAAGTAAAAATAACAGTTTACTACGAGAACTTAATTTGGAGCGTAAAATATTACCTAAGCAATGCATCATGTCTGATATGGTTTGAAGAGTTGTAACCCTATTCTATGATTAACTATTTTCTATTTTTGCTTGATATTCAAATATGTTCCCAAGCAAAGGGTTGGTTGGCGATAATCTGTAGTCCAAAGACGTGGAATCTCCCGAATCCGGCGACTGCGCGACCTTAGGCCCGACTGACCATTTCACGTTATTTTCGCTTTAATTTGGTGAATTTCCGCTTTATTTTTGCTTTAATTTGGTGAATTTCTGCATTATTTTTGCTTTCCTTTGGTTAATTTTTGCTTCATTTTCGCTTCATGTTCAGTGTTTGTACCCGCGATGTCATCAGTTTTACTCTCTCCATCATTCACCAACGCGATGGTTTTAAGCGTCTCATCTGGGAGCACGCTGAGGTACCTAGTGCAACCTCACGTATAATGCGGAAATATTGCTGGGCTGCGGGGGCCACCGAATTCCCGGTTTGGGCAGGTGCTCCTTGTCTTATGTTTTCCATTCTTGGAAAGCCTGACGCGAGCTGCGGTGGACAGTTGCGCTCCCGTGGCCTGCGTCCTCATCTGGACACGGACCGACTGCGCCCAGCACTCGCGGCTGCGCGCTGGCGCCGCGACCGCCACTGTGCGGCATCAAAGTCCGATTCGTTGCATATCCGTCAGCTGGATGGAAATAAGTTTCTCCAGTTTTATTTTCAGACTTTTCGCTTACCATGTGGGAGTTCCTTGGCGATGATAGCGCTAATGGAGCGGAAATTGACTTAACTTTTGTCTTGAAAAAAGTTTCGGGGTTCTGCACTAGTGAGTGTGTGTCTGTGTGTGTGCGTGTGTGTGTATGTGCGCGCGTGTGTGCATGTGCGTACATAAGTGTGTTGCGCGCTGCCTCACCTACATATATACACGATTAGCACACAGTAGATTTTGTGTGTGGTTTTTTGGTGTAAGCATTTTTCGATAAGTGCGTTTCTTAGTATGAGCGTTGTTTCGTGTGTGCGTTTTTATAGCTCATATAGTTTTTGGTGTGTCCGTTGTATATGTGCGTTTAGTAGTTTGTATATTTTCAGTTGTGTGGGTATTTAGGGTGGTACATTGTTAGTTGTGTACGTATTTAGTGGTGAACGTTTTTGGTTGGGTGCGTGCTTAGTTGTGTGCGTTTTCGGTCATGTGTGCTTTCCGTAACTAAATAACACATACATACGTTGATGAAGCTCGTCATAAAATTCTAAAGAAATTAGACGGCACTGAATAAACACGTCGTGAACGATAAAACTGCGATGACAATTTTCTTACCGGACCTTGACTTTGTTCGTTTTTACTTTGCCGTCGCAAAATTGAGCCTGAAATCGTTACACCGGAGCCCTCCGGCGCTGCAGTTGTAAGCTGGGCCAAAATATGGCGTCTTTATGACACAGAAGTGTCCTCCACTTGTCACTAAACTGCCATGCAAATGTGAGTCGTGAATATATTATGACTCATATTTTCTGAGCTCTGTCATTTCAGGATGCATAACATTTTACCAACCCAACGCATATCTCACAAAAATTTCAGGTCTTGTGTGAAAAGTTTAACGTACTCCGACTTTCCATTATTCCTTCACCTGGATACGAAATACATAGAAAGTGTAGCTAAGAACAAAGAATAAATTCAAGCTTCGAAATAAAATGCAATGTAATAAAGAAAACCTACTGTCAGTTTAGGTTCAACACTTCAGGATCTGCAGAGGAAGTTTAACACTTCAAAGGAAGATCTGGTGGAAAGAATTGCGGTAGCTTCCATGGCGGGAATATGGCTCTAGGTACGGATATATGTTAAGTACTCATTTATTTAACTTTAAATTAGTTCACTGATCTATAAAGCTAAAAATGACACTCAAAGTGTAGTGTACATGGGATCACGTCATGCCGCGCAACCTCACATTCCACCTGCTGCTGCAGCACTGAGCTCACGAGTGAAGTTTGACTCACTCAGGTGTCAAGATTTTGCTCTTTGTGTGTGTGTGTATGGTGAACAATGCATGAAACATTAACAGTATTTTTAATATTTTGCTATGGAAATTAAACCATGGTGATGTTAGGTAAAACACGTAATCGGGGAAAATATTTTTGGGTGATATAGAAAATGTTTTACAAGACGACTAAAACGAATCTTTCTTTGTAAATTGAAACAAACAACAAAAATAAACTATCAAATACATCGACACTCGACTCAAAAAAGTTCTGTAGAATTGTTACAATTTGTTGCATTCTTGCGGCTGCGACGAGGTCAGGGTTTACGTTCATTCGATATTGGGGAACAAAAATACGTAGATTGTTTTTCTCGGTTTTGTCTAAATTCTTTCCTTAATCAAGGGCTCGCGAGGAAAACTGAGCATGATCGATAGTGGGTCCGTTAATTAGTGCTCCAAAAGCACGGCCCTGGAGCTCATTAGGAAACAAACAGCGCTATGCCGAAAAAAATGATTCCGTTGCCGCGGATCGGACTCCGATAAAATCCTTGGACGAGCAGCTCTCTCCGCCTCCTGAACTTCTGCCCTTTAATTAATGAAAAATGTTAGCCCGTGAAAAGCAGCAATCGCTTTCCCCGCGCGGGCATCATTACGCCAAGCAGAACTGCTGCATAATTTTCGCATCTTGTTTTCGAATTGGAACATACTTACACCTTTTTCCTGAATAACGAATTAGGCTTCTTTCGTTGCTGGAAAAGGCTAGAAATTTTCACCGGTACACGCACACGAGCCGTTGAATAACTTTTACCCTACACTTTGCAAGGGACGTTACAAAAACCATCGTAACTTTCCATATAATGGACAAGCTATAAGAGAGCAGACACTTTTTTTTGTCAAGTTGGAATGGAAAACCACAGCGTGCAGTGCAATTGTTCAGAGTCATTAGAGACTCCGTCATCGGCAAAAAACGTCAGAATTCCTCGAGTTCGTGAAGGCACATTTTTTGAAATTTATTACACCAGAACATTGGCTTTAACTTTGCTCATCATATCAGGGGGAAGAGCCTCAAATGGAAAACATTCTTGAAGTTAGCAAACAAACTTTGTCTATCATTAGAAAGTTTGAAAGGTAGTATTTTTGGAGGACTATTCTTTGGCCTCAGATACCTATATAGATCATACCCTGAAATCTGGAAGCCAGTTAGAAATGTTTAGGCGAAATTCTCATCTTGCTTCAATCTCGATCGACGCACCAGCAGCACGTGCCTTGAAGGCTTCCAGTAAATGCCCAAATTTTGTGCCTGAAGTACGCCCAATTTTCACCGGCAAAGCGTCCTTCAAAAATCGCAAGAACCCCGAGGTAGACATTTCCAATCAGCTGACGTAAACTGTCGAAGGTTACAAGAATTTTGGTCGCTGTCATCCCTTTTTGAAATTACAGTTAAGTAAAATTGGTACGGGCTTTATAGCGACCTTAGATTTTTCTAACTTTGAACAACAAGGCTAGGCAAAAAATGCCTGTCTGTGAAACAGTGAATACAAAAATCCTATACTAATTTTTGTTCCTATTTAATGAGGGGGTGAGGATCAGTTCACTTATATTCGAAAAAGCGCTAGAGGATTTCTGGAAAAGGGTAAAACTTTTTTTCTTCTTCTGATTGACATACGTGGATGTGTCAACGATCACATCTACAGGTTGTCATTCTATTAGAAACTTGTAGACGCGCCCCGCCAAAAATGGCAGGACAAACGATGTTAATTTCTTAAGATACCCTTTTACTCACGGTAACTCTGACGTGAAATGTTATTTTCAGTATTACTGATATGGACTGCTTTCTCTGACAATCTCACGGATTAGGAATGCGAACCCGGGAATTTTCTCCTCTCTAAATCCTTAAGAGAGAGACGAACGGACCAACAACCCAAACAAACAACACTGGATTCTTATCATAGAGTGTGACTAGACACTTCGTCAGGGATTTCATCTCAAGCGTCGTGTATCTGATTGTTTAACGGAGTCTTCCGACTCGAATTCATAATTCATCAACAGTTGTCTCGTAAGTTTTACCGCGATGGCTCCAATTTTATATCAAACAGCCTCTTTCATTCGTATATTCGTTTGCTTACGCTTGTATTAAGCGCTAAAAGTGAATACTACGCTCTAGCATTATTGCAAAATGTGAGTAACGACGGTACAACGCGAGGTGCATCACTAAAGAATAATCCCGAGTCTGACGATGACGACGGCATGTTGCTTCCTGCTTAGGTCCCGGACATATAGGTCACTTTCATTGTGCTCTGAGGACAGCACTTTCCGGCCGTAATTGATAACTTGGCAAGCCGTGATAACTTCCTTCGGCTGTGGGGCTATTTATTAGCTTCACTTATCATAATTACCATCGCTCGGTGCCGGCAGAAAAGAAATTGAAATCCATTTCAAAATTAAAAGGATATTTTAAAACGGATATGTAACAAGTTTTAGTATTATCAATAATTGATATTTTTTCACGTTCATAAGCTTGCAATAATGTCTTCATTTCTTAATGTTATGTGGGTAGCTAAACTGTTCTACGCACAAAATAATTCTAACGAGCTGAAGTTTCCACAATATAGACGAATTTCAGCTCACTACAGAAGACCAGTATTTCCTGTAAAATTAGGTATAGTCCCCAAATCCAGCATTCTGATGCTCCAGTATACCTCGGTTTTGGCGTCTATTATTATTTCGTATTTTTAAAATCCTCGCCTGCCGACTACAAAGGCGTTGCTTGAGACAGTGAAGATGAATCAAAGATGTGTAAACTTCTCGCCTCTACAGGGTGCAGTGCTAAATCATCTGACGCATGCGATCATCGGAAGAACACGAAACGAAATGAAGAATGACCAAAAGTATTTTCCATATTCTAAGTACGTGTGAAAAGCAATTTGGCTTATTTTATTTCAGTTTGAAAATACTTTTGTACATTCATCATTTGATTTCGTTTCAATGAAGTCGACCAAGGTACCAGTCCTTTTACCGCGTCTTTGACATGGAGCAGGAGCTTCTCACATATAGGTGCCGTCCTGGTGCCTCGTAAAGCTCGGTCAGGGCTACCTGTGGCTCAACAGTTTACCTTCTTTCGCCTGCGCCAAGTCCTAGAGGGGTGTCTTTATTTTTTATCGTACCGATGTACGGCCTTGTAACCAAGTCTCTACGTCAACGATAAATGCGCAGGCGCATCTGTTGTTGTAGTTTGGTTTTCAATAGACCTTGTTTTGATCGTCTCGTAGCAGTCAACAAATCGGATTATTTTCATTTTAGGTAGTAGACAAGCCGGGAAATCCTGCGCGCTTGTCCTCAGTAAAATAGGATAAAATATGTCTTCAAAAATGTTCAAATATTTCGTAAGTTCTAAAGTTGCTGTATTCATGTTTTTTCAATCTTTGTCTTCAAATCATCCTCTGGCTTTGAGGGTCTATTAGTGACCTGCACTGACCGCGGCCTGTGGAGGTCATTTTCGAAGGTATAGTTTCCAGTTTTAAATTTACGGGACACTTCCGAGCAGTTTATTCACCCACAGTATCATCAATATCAATTTAACAAATATTTTTATAATCTCTCTAGGGAAATTTTCCCTTTTTTTCGAAAAAAATAATATTGGCACTTGTATATGAAATTTATCGCTGCATATTTCGATCGTCCAAAAAGAGCATCTGAAGCGCAATGTCGATGTAATTTAAGCGTAAAGTGTTCTATAAACAGCGCCCAAATTGAAAAGAATATGTATCTTCACCGTTAGAACTCGTTGCTCAGTTGCAAATTGCTTATTAACAAACCACAGACAAATATTCTTATGATAAACTAAACACAACAAATCGAAGTTAAAAAAGATCCTAAAAATGATAAAACCATATCTCCTAATTACAAAACACAGATATACGGCTCAATTGAATTTCGGCGTTCTTTATGGAACACCCTGCTTTGTGCACCATTTCGAAGAACGATTCCATGCCATTGTATGCCTCCCATTTAACTAGCAATTGTATTCCAGCATCCGGACCCGGACTACTCCTGTGCTTATGTGACGCTCTTCACCGACACTGACTTGAAGGGGCACGGCATCACCTTCACGCTGGGGAGGGGCACCGAGTTGGGTGAGGCTTTCGATGGTCGTGTGTGTGTCGTGTGTGTGTGACGGAACGACAAAAGCCCTAGCTGTCGTTCGCCAAAATTTGAGAGGTCGCTTCAT
>VOMN01020189.1:0-14128 GCA_014899125.1 Orchestia grillus
TTGGAAAACAGCGTCCTTTATGACCTACCAGGGAAATAACAGCACCTAAAGCTACACTCGCGATACAAAAAAAAAGACCTTTGCTCGCTCTCTCGGAACATAGTCGTCTACTTTGCTGTGGAGCCTGACTTGAGATTTTCTTGTATGTACGTACAAACAAGCGGCGACCGTATTATGTATGAGAAATTGTCTTGCGGATTACGTAAGCATTGTTGATATCGAATGGTGTTATGGGTAGCGTTATTCTTACAGCACGGTATCATAAATACTACCAAATGTTACGGCTCCTATCGAATGTCATTGTGGATGCTAGAGGCTATCATCGACATCGTATTACTTAACGGTTCACCGATGGTATCGTTGATACAGAATGATGTTATGGATACTGGAAGCTATTAATGGATACNGGTATCACAGATACCTGATGGTATTTTGCATACCGACTTCATCTCAACGGAAACATTGTATGTAAACTTCTAACTGAGATCTAACTGTTAAACCCATTGTGTGAGAACATCAGTTAAACATTAAAATAAAATAAAGCTACAGAAACGTTCTCAAGCATCGTAGAATAATTAGCTTCACTTTCTCAACCATGGTTGAAGAACTACCTAAAGTTAATGAACCACATCTTGCTAGCCATTGTTCCTCAACTCAACCATGGCTGAGCAACTACTTCAAACCAGCTAACCACAACACCTGGAGCTACGTACAAAGGACCACTCGAAGCACGGGGACTTCTAGTGGAGGGACTAGGAGGGGGGGACAAACAGGGGTTCAGTTCTCGTAAAAACGTTGAATATCTTTATCGAATTCACTTTCAAAAGCCTGAGGTCAAATTTCCCAAAGGGCTTTGACACAACCACCGAACATAGTACGACTCCACAGGCCATTGGGAGATCGTGGGAGCCAGGCCATGTTGGGCAAGCATTTCTCGCACGGGATATTGGGAGAAATGCGGGAACGCTGACAAATATTTGACATTCGTAGTATTATTGGCATGAATATTCGAAACATCGAAATATAAGTGGCATGAAAATTCGTTATTTTTGCAGGATGGACATTCTTTATATTAGTGAGACGAACATTTTTAACATGAATGGGAGAGTACACTGACAGGGACAACACTGTTTTTGGCATTTCCGTATTTTCAATCCAGTTCCGGACGAGGGATAGTGCATACATACACACACACACCACATCGATGAAAACCTGTACATAAAATTGTCTCAAACCTCTTTTTCCAGTGGGGAGGAGTGTCTTCCCCATTTTACTAATGGGGATATGCCCGCATGAGGAAAGGACTCCTCAACTACCAAGCCCCGCGAATTCCCTCCAAGTACACGATGAGGGGTAATCAGGGTACTATTAGGGCGGCTAAATCATGAACGCCCGTTTAACATTTTCGATTTTGTCACAGAAACGTAACATGAAAAACGGGAATTGATACAATGTTACATGTTTCGTGAACGCGCCCAAGTCTCCTCATTGACTCGAGAGGGAAGGTAGCTTGGTGAATGTGATATCGGATACATGATACATACATCAGGTGTACCCTACATCAGGTGTACCGTACATCAGGTGTACCGTACATCAGGTGTACCGTACATCAGGTGTACCGTACATCAGGTGTATCATACATCAGAAGTATCATACATCAGAAGTATCATACATCAGAAGTATCATACATCAGAAGTATCATACATCAGAAGTATCATACATCAGAAGTATCATACATCAGAAGTATCATACATCAGAAGTATCATACATCAGAAGTATCATACATCAGAAGTATCATACATCAGAAGTATCATACATCAGAAGTATCATACATCAGAAGTATCATACATCAGAAGTATCATACATCAGAAGTATCATACATCAGAAGTATCATACATCAGAAGTATCATACATCAGAAGTATCATACATCAGAAGTATCATACATCAGAAGTATCATACATCAGAAGTATCATACATCAGAAGTATCATACATCAGAAGTATCATACATCAGAAGTATCATACATCAGAAGTATCATACATCAGAAGTATCATACATCAGAAGTATCATACATCAGAAGTATCATACATCAGAGGTTTCATACATCAGAAGTATCATAGATCAGGTGTATCATACATCAGAAGTATCATACATCAGAAGTATCATAGATCAGGTGTATCATACATCAGAAGTATCATAGATCAGGTGTATCATACATCAGATGTATCATACATCAGGGGTATCATACACCGAGGAGTGGGGGTTCTGAGGTTATTGTCATTTTATAAAGCAATAGCCTGATAATTATCTCTCTCATGAACACAAATGACTTTTGTTCGTCGAAGCATGTCATGTCAATCAGCGTGCCAGTATGGCTTAATGAACAATGTTTCCTGGTAATCCCAATCTTTGGGTGCGCTGAACAATCAGTGCACGAGACGCGGTTTGCGGGCCCTCAGCTCCGCCGAGATGGCAGCAAATGCAGCGCGTCTGAGCTGGCAGAAATCCGTCGAGAGACCCGCCGAACTTTCGAGAAGCGATGCACGAGGCCACGACCAAACGCATTTCAAGCCTCCAATGATCCGGTCTACTTGAAGTGACGTCGATGCCTACCAGGGCATCACCACCACCAGGGCAACTCAGGGAGTTACATCAAGGTAAAAATGAACCTTACTTCTCCGCCCATAAAGCAATGCACTTCATCCCGAGTGGAGGTGCACCCATTAACTGACGTCTTAATAAAGAAATTCAACGCTGTTCGCCGTTGACTTGAAGGCCCTTCTGTCAAAGTCCGCAGGCAGCATCGGAAGACACCCAAATATGGGCGTCTCAATTCTGGAGGCAGGTCTGACGTCAAGGGACTGGAGAGTCCCTTGACGTCCTTGAATTGAGAGTAAAGTTATCATTCGAAACCCATTTTTGGGTGTCTGCCGACACTGCCCTCAGACTCTGACTGATCGTGTGAAGAGAGCCTATAGGGAAGTCGTCAGTGAACGTACTCTAATTTATTTCTCAATTCATACGCGTTAATACAAGTTTATCGAAACTAACGCTGATGAAAACTCGGGTAACAATTGTACAACAATGACAGCTTCATGGAAGAGTGAATGTTAAAGCTTTTCTTCTCTACGAAATGTAAAAGAAATGTAAAATATGCCTTAACGAGAACAAAGCTATTGTTTTCCATATCACATACGTTTCCATCAATGAAGAAACTTTACAATATGAGCACATTATCACAAAATCAATCTGCAATTACTGAAATGGCTCTAATGTCGTAAAATAGCTCTAGCGTCGTAAAATGGCTCTAGTGTCGTAAAATGGCTCTAGTGTCTTAAAATGACTCTAATGCTATAAATGGCTCTAGTGTCGTAAAATGGCTCTAGTGTCGTAAATGGCTCTAGTGTCGTCAATGGCTCTAGTATCGTAAAATGGCTCTAGTATCGTAAAATGGCTGTCGTATCGTAAAATGGCTCTAGCGTCGTCAAATGGCTCTAGCGTCGTAAAATGGCTTTAGTGTCGTAGAACGGCTCTAGCGTCGTAAAATTTGCATACGAACAACATGGTAAAAAACACAAGCTTGATAACACCTTCTTAACCTAGAGCTATGGTAGACATTCAAAGGTACGATAAGCACGAACAACATTACACGTATTCATTTTAATATTTACAACATTGTACATCCACACGTCCTGTACTGTACACACACGCGATGATGATAGGTCACGTGTTGAGCTCAAGGAGGTCCGACCCAACCACAGCCGTCTTGCCGACCCTAGTACCGTGATTACTATGAGGGGCCCTTCACGCGATCAGTCAATGTTTCAAGTCAGTGTTCCAAGACAGCCAAATATGGGCATCGAATGCCAACTTTGCTGTCCATTCTAGAGTCGGGTTGGAAGTTAAGTGACTGTACAGTCCGCTTGACTTTCAACATGACTATTTGCTCATATTTGGGTGTTTTCCCAACACTGTCTTCAGACATTGACTGATCGTGTGAAGGACACTGAAGACAGGGAAACAACGTATCCTGGATACGGATCGTTTGGCAAGCTTGAGCGCTCTGATTGGATGATTCAAACTCCAGCGGATTTATATTTTTTTCGGTTGACGTTCGGGACATGGAGAGGATATCCGGAGAACAGGCGGGAGAGTGGAAGGTTCGACCACAACACTTACAATTACTTCTTGCAACGAAGTTGCTGTGGAAAATTCGAGCACTGGATTTAGTACGGAAAGGGGAAACTTGAAGAGGCAGCGGCGCTACGCAGGAAGAGCGAGATTATGGTCCGATTGGAGGGTCACATTTGACGTCGCAACGTCATTGAATAATTTAGAGACTAAAGTCGGAGTGATCGCACCCCACTCGTTAAATCAATTGAACGTTAAGATCTTACTTCTCATATATGTCAATCAGACTCTTATGCAAGGTGGCCCGTAAGTAAGGTACCCTCACTCACGACGGTAGCACTGATACACTGAAAAAGCTCTGCACCCGTTGGGGTACTTGTGACGTAATAATTCTGCATGATGTCTTACTTGTGGCTCACCTTGTATGAGCGTGAGGCTATACCTCACAGTATGACTCACAAGAGTTTTTTACATTCCTGTATGAGTGACTCTAAGATTAAACGTACCGATGAAGCTCAGTTCTGAAGGTAGGATCAAAGGAGACAGGAAACACTAAGAAAGCAGAGGAGACTACGGTAAAAGAGATGTATTTGACTAATGTGAATGAATATACGTATCTAATTAACTGGAAGGATGGCGTTCAGAGAAGGGTGAGTATTGAGTATGGGTATCTAGCGATGAGTATGATACTATGAGAATCATATTCTGTTCATTGATAGGACACAGAGAGCAATAAAGATGTGTAGTCAATGCCGAAGTTCAAGTCTCCACTCGCATTCAACCCTGGGTGCTCTCTAGTTTTCCCCTATAAGGTCAAAGAGAGCAATATTAGTTGCAATTAGTTATTTTGGCCCTGCAGGGTCAAAAACCTTGCGTTAGATTTATGTTGTTAGGATATTGTTAGTTGCGGTCAAACACATGTTGCTTCATAGATGGGTTCAGAATATGTATGTGCTCTTGAAGAGTTGCAAAATCGACTTTTTATGCCTCATATACACCGCAAGGAAAAGGTATTGCGTCATGCCGAGACTTGCTTGTTTACAGTCGCTCTTCACGCTTTCAATCAGGCGGAGAAGCTCGAAATTTATAGGACAGCGCTACATATTTCTTGCTTAGCAACAATTTATAGATTTTTCAAATACTCTCAAGCAAAGATTTCTATATTTTCCAAATACTTTCTAGCAACAATTTCAATATTTTACAAAATTCCAGAACAACAATTTCCATATTTTCAAAACTTCCCAGCAACAAACAATTTCTATATTTAAACAGAACCTCTTACACGTAACCCTGCAAATATTGCACCCTACTTGCGTCTACGACTGACAGCGCCCACCCCGCGCTCGCTACAAGACGTCTTCGTGTTCTTCTACGACATCTACTCCCTGAAAGCTTCTCCGCGCTGAAATTTCTGATGGAATGCGCCCTTTGCTTTAGGCCAGAGCGCTGTGCCTCCAGCAGGGGTACTTGTGAGAGGTTTATTTCTACGAAAATTATGTAGATTCATGCAAAATCAATCATTTTTACTTCAGTTAAATTATACGAACAATGGGTTCATGCATAACGTTTTGTTTTTATTTCAGTTTAGCTATCTGTATAACAATTAATTCATATAAAATCTACAATTTTCATTTCGGTTAAACCGTATGAATGTTAATTATTGTCATTCATTCACATAACAAAAGAAGCCGCAGTTTTTACTTCTCACGTAAACTCAGCAGACACATGCTATGTATATGACGTGAGCTAAATACACAGGCTGGGCAGGTGTAACTCATGCTTTCTATTGGGATATTAAAGAAGAGATTTAGTGGCATATATTCACGCTAATTCCGTAGAGGTTCTGAACAATTGTCTGTCAAACGGATACTATTTGAATTCACAGAAATAATTCCCTTTATCAATTGAATTTATATATTATATTTTTAGAATAGGTATTATCGGAATTCTTTGCCATTAATAATTTTGCTCAATACCCCAAAGAAGAGTTTCAGGCAGTTCCAAAAAAACGAGTTTCACGAGTTATTGTCAGAAAAAAAATTGAAAAAAATAAAGAAAAAAGCTTGTTTTCACGAACGATACAAGCTGGAAGATGAGATATCACTTCTGCTTTGATAAATAAACTCGTTCAATTAAACAACATAATTTGCGTTATGGATGTTAGATGGATGTTGGCCAGCGAAGATGTGAGAGATGAGACGACTATCTAGGTTTCAGAAGGAGAATCATGCTGAGAACATCGCCGGCACAAAAAGTGCAACATTCGATGCGATTGGAGCAACATTACGTGATGATCTTTAACCCATGATAACTTAAGAGAATTTTTTTGTTGTAGAAAATCAACAATAAGGCAGTACCGGAGAAAGGCCTTAAGATCATCGAAGCATCTTAACCCAACATCACCATCAGTCTAAGTATTTTTCTTTAACAAAAGCCACCACAGTAAAGGTAATACGGGAGAAAAATCCTAAGATCATCACCAACTTATTTTATCGAATACGTACTAATCAAGTTGAGACATATGAATATATATATTTCACCTGCCGATCGCCTTACTCGTCATTCTCTCTTCTACTCGCCGTTAACATCAATTACTCGGATTGAGCAAGTAAATGACATATTTATCTATACAAAATGACGTACTTGGTATTGAAGAAGATTAGTGGAAGAACTGTTGAAATTCACACGCACATGTACACATGTCTCACGGGACACCATCCTCGAGATGTTTTCAAGGCACTCTAAGCGTGCGCCCCATGTTAGACCTAAGAATGAACAGCGTCGAGGCGCTACCCCCCCTTAGAGAGTCAAGATATTAACGCAACCTTCAGTGCCCTTACTAGGTAACCCGAAACATCGAAGAAGTTTTCAAAATTTACGTGGATGACGTCACTGATCACAGCGCCGGGCTCATTCCCATGCATGAATTCAAGCTACAACTTTTGTCGACTACTTTTTGAGTTTTCCCGGTGCAAACTAGGGTTGGATCAAGCTAAAATCGGGTGTTTTCCACTACCTGTGAGACGAATGAGATATCTTGCAACAAGTACGAATAGCAACGCAGCTGTCACTTGTCATTAGAGGACTCCATGGCGTACTGGTTAACGTGATGGCCTCACAGCACGAAAGTGAAGGGTTCGACTCCCGGATCAGTCGCTGATTTTCACATAGCCACGGAGTGCTTTACTTGGAACAGAAAGCTTAAACCTCATATTCCTCACGGGTTAGAAGTTGTAAGGCATTGAAACTCCAGCGGTGAAACGTGTTGGAATTAATAAAAATATTTTTATCATTTGGCCGACCTTAGGCGCGTTGGAATCACAGTCGAATTTGCGCGCAATCGTCGTAACTCAACACATTTACCGGCAGCTTTCTGGCCTCCTACGGGCCTGATGAATGCCAGAATACATTATCCCAGTGGAGAGTAACATCGTTTTTGTCACCGTATCAGCGAGAAAGAACCTGGAAAATGTCTAGGATGTAATTCACATGCATCAGATGGTCGAAACCTACGGAGTTTGAGTGGCCGTTACCACTCATGTCTTTGGCCGTAGCCTTCGAACATCTTCGGTACCATCACGATCACCATCAGCACCATCACCACCAGTAATCACCATCAGCACCATGATTCAGGATACACCATCACTTCTTCACGATGAACATTAGGCCGGCGAATTCAGAATCCTAACTAGAGTCCTGACGTCCAACACTTATTTTGAAGGTTGCTGTCTTACTCATTGAAGAACTGACTTGTACCATGCTTAGCATGAGACTGATTTCGGAATAAACGATTTTTCTGTCTTATTACTTTTCTTCTTCAGGTGCAACTACCAATCTTAACCTTTTAATCGCCGAATTGTTCATGCAATGAGGCAGTATTTCCAGCATTCGCGAAAAACAAACCCGCAACCTTCTTATAAAACGAGCCTGCAAAGCCTGGCTGCTGATATAGGCTCAAGCCAGCACAGCTGCTTGGATTGTGCGTTCGGAATTAAATGTTCTTAGTCATCCTGAATGATGTCGAGCACGATTCAAAGCCCAAATTTTCCTTCTATGTAATAATGTGTATAGAAAGACTTGAAAAATGGTGATTTTACACTTCTTCTTTGCAATTCAGGCTTGAATTCGTCATTCTCAAATCTTAGTTATGCATCGGGTCAACGTGGGGCACACCCCACAGTACAGTAATACCTATAGGACTGTACCGAGCCCACGTGGGGCACACCCCACAGTACAGTAATACCTATAGGACTGTACCGAGCCCGCGTGGTTGCAGTGCCTGCGCCGAGACGGCGAGGGTCTCCTGCTTAGTCAATAAATGCCACGAGTGCCAAGCTCGTAAACAATGCAACTGGGAAGCCTAGAGTTAAGGGGAGACAATGGAGCGTCTCTCTGGACGATGATTTTAAACAGGCTTGAGGGCCTGTCACCCGATCAGTCAATGTGTGAAGACAGTATCGGAAGACACCCAAATATGGGAACCGAATAATAGCTTTGCCCGCTATTCTGGTCGGGGGACTGCACAGTCCCCTGACTTCAAACGTTACTCCAGAATAAAGTGCAAAGTTAGCATTCGATGCCCTTATTTGGGTGTCTTTCAACATTGTCTTCAGACATTGACTGATCATGTAAGTGGACCGTTAGATGCATGGAATCTCAAAAATAACGGTACCGGGACCGTACTTACTTTAATTACATGTGGACGGCTGTTTTTGTCCTTGTACAAAAAATGCAACATGACGTAAAAATGGCGATTTTTTTGCAGTTCGTCAGGATCATCGGTAGTATTTTGCAATGGAATATCATCTTAATCATAACGGCAAACGGTTAGTGGATCGAAACCTTTGGGAAACCAAATAGTATATTATATATAATACATAGCAAGGTCATGCAACCCCGTGAGACACAACGGGTCTCTCTTGAGCATTTTATTCATTCGAATCTAATTATTGTGAGTATATATTATTAGGAATTTCCTTGGGAATCACCTAAACAATAACATACAAAACATGCTGTAGAAAATAATGCATCTATTTTTAGACTGGCGTGGACCCCAGAAAGGAAGGACTTATTATCAGCCATCGCGTGACCAGCGATGATCAAAGGAGAAACAATTATACATCTATCTACATAATACAAAAATCGGATCATCTTGCTGGCTTGTTTGCAACCGTGCGCGCTGCTCGGTAATAACATAGGGCAGAAATTCAAAGCTCATCGCTCAGTAATCAAACGAGGGGTTTCCCATCGTATCCTGGCTACGGCTCATTGGGGCTAAAGCGAATGAATTATTATCTTTGGCTTTGGATATTTGTTAGAAAATAGAAAAGAATCATTAGATGATCAACGGAGCTTTACAATAGTGACCTAAGGGGACGGGTTGTTTAGTTATTTATTAAATATTTGAGCTGCAAAGATCAATGTCACGGAGAACTCAACTGCTCCCCATTGCTTGAGTTTTTAAAAATGCGTGCGAATTTTCTGAAAATATAATTCGGAAGTACGTCATTGCTCGCTACAAGTTACATGAAGCGTAACTCACAATAAAAATAGGAATATTTATAAGCGAAATTCCCCAAGCTTAACTTAAGGGTCCTTTTAATTCGTAATCCCTTGGACGTTTAATGATCTAAATTCCCCATACAAAAGGTCAGAATCCTCCTTTTAACACATATTTACTTGGACGTTTGAAATGATCATACAACAGTTCTTCAGGGACTCAATTTTCTTGAAATAAATTGAGAAACATGACCGCATTTGCAGCCAGAATTGTTAAAGGAACTTGTGAAAACACGACCCTCTCTGCACGGCTGCTCTGGTACTCTGGCTGTGTTATTGTCCGCGATAGAGGAAGTCTTCGTTGTATATTCTCCATCATTTTGACTTGAAGGGACTCAGTTTCTTTAAAAAATGGCCTTGGCTGAGATTCAAGTCAAATAAAAGAAAGTCTTTGTCATACAGGGTAGGTGAGAGAGGATGCCTCACTGTGGCGACAGAATACGCCTGCGAATATATCTTTTCGAGTTATAAATGTCGTCTCATGAGCTGTCCTTCCGGCCCATGCCCGTATTACGTAGACTGCATACACATACGAAACCTACAGTCATACATACATTCCCGTATTACGTAGACTGCACACACATCCGAAACTTACAGTCATACATACGTACATTCCCGTATTACGTAGACTTCATACACGTACGAATGTAGATTTTGAATGATGAAAGTTCATTAGTATGACATTCTCTCTGGCCCAACTCGGATAAAGACAAATTCTACCGCCGTAGAGTCAACGTTCCCGCCACATCGAGGCTTCCCACGCAGGCCTGAATTTCTTCGTTGACTTGTCTAAAGGATTCTCCTATTTTCCTTAAAAATTTCTTTTTTACTTAGGATACGTGAGAAAAAATGTTGAAAAGAAAAAACAGCGAGTCCCATTTGAGGACATATATTTGTGGGGCTGAAAAATTTTATTTTCGTTGGAGTTGAGTTTTTCAATGTTGTTTTTTATTGACTGACTATAATAGACTTTGATGTAACTCAGACTTTTTTCTTTACATTGTTGTATTAAGTTTGCAAATGAAGCAATGACAAGATAACCCGAAATTTTTTCGCAGAATGTCTTTGTGTGGTGGCTTATATAGACGTGCTTGAGAGATCGTAACTGGAAGTAATTTTAACTTAATATCCTCGACACTAACTGGAAGAATTTCAAGTGGAGATTTGTAGCTTGCCAACTGAAATTATTATAATTGGATATCTTCGGCTTGCTAGCTACAATTATTTTATTTGGTTATCTTCGGCTTGCTAGCTATAATTATTTTATTTTGATATCTTCGGCTTGCTAGTTATAATTATTTTATTTGAATATCTTCAGTTTGCTAGCTATAATTATTTAAATTCGATATCTTTGATTCATTACAACATGGCAAATAACATGATCGGGAGCACAGGTTTATCATGGAGACCAACGCTGCAGCTAGGACATGAGCCGCTCCTCAAGCGGCTCCCTGGCCGCTCAAAGCCTGGTGTGTTACGCTCGTAGTGCTGAGGTGGAAGGGAGTTGCTGGAGTAGAAGGGAGTTGTTGAAGTAGAAGGGAGTTGTTGAAGTAGAAGGGAGTTGCTGAAGTAGAAGGGAGTTGCTGAAGTAGAAGGGAGTTGCTGAAGTAGAAGGGAGTTGCTGAAGTAGAAGGGAGTTGCTGAAGTAGAAGGGAGTTGCTGAAGTAGAAGGGAGTTGCTGAAGTAGAAGGGAGTTGCTGAAGTAGAAGGGAGTTGCTGAAGTAGAAGGGAGTTGCTGAAGTAGAAGGGAGTTGCTGAAGTAGAAGGGAGTTGCTGAAGTAGAAGAGAGTTGCTGAAGTAGAAGGGAGTTGCTGAAGTAGAAGGGAGTTGCTGAAGTAGAAGAGAGTTGCTGAAGTAGAAGGGAGTTGCTGAAGTAGAAGGGAACTGCTGAAGTAGATGGGAATTGCAGTTGTTCGATTATTCTTAATGTTCAATTTTCCGTGCTAAAGCTGGTAGAAAAATGGGCTTCAGTCATAGTTTTCGTAAGACTTGCCCTGATTACGTACGTGTTCGCCCTGACCATGTATATGCCCTGACTCACGACCCTTCCGAGCTACTCCAATCAAGAGCGAAATGTACAAGTCCGAACTCTGAACTCCCAAGAAAGGCAGCGCACTTCCATTTTACCAGTCAGCAATTACGAATGGCTCTTTTTCGTACTACCCGCTCTCCATTTAATGCCAACTAAAACGACCATGGATGCCGCCAGCGAAGCTTAGATAAAATGCAAGGAGTCCTCACCAGGTCGCATAAGGGTACCTCGCAGAAAGAGCCACTTACATTGGGATAAATTGGACCGCTGAATCGGAAGGAATAGTTGGGGTGAACTGCACCAGTTCTCAAAGCAGTTACAAAAAAGCGTATCAAGGATAAACGTCGGCATGCATTTTTGAGTGCATATGTTCGAATGGTATCCTCGCCTCAAATTGGAGATGAACATTCAGTTTATTCACTCTCTCTCTCTCCCAATCTGTAGTGATCCTAGTGGTGATGCATGCGTCTCGGTTGATTATGTATTTCACTATTTTATCGAAACAATGTAGGTTTTTGTTCCTCAATCGGCAACCAAGAATCGAAATTCTTTTACGCCATTGTAAGAACAAACCTTTCATATATTCAAATTTTTTAGACATTCCAACTAGTGAATGCGCTAAAAGCAGCTGCACGACAGAAAATTTTTAGGGTACAATTCATTTCATGCACTACTCCGACTACGAATTTTTTGTGAAATAGAATAGTACCAGACGGAGAACAAAAATGGCGCACGGTTGTGGCCTTGGCGAGGGTTTAAAAAAACACATCGACCATAAGGCTGTTGGAAGGACTTTTAGAGAAGGCTATGGACCGTAATAGTCACAATTTTCATAACTAACGAAATTTCTAGAATGCGCTGGAAGAAAAAAGTGGGCACGTGCAGCCCACCTTTGCGAAGTTCGGACGCCATTGCCAGATGCACAAAAACTGGAAATCCTGCTGAGTTTTCGATCAAGTGTTTCGAACGGTTCCTTATTATTCACAATCGGCACAAACACGCAATAAACTCTTCATCTCCGCTAATTCCGGAAACCACCCTTCCAAACGTATAATATTCACACGTATTCCATAAAAGACAGCAAGTTTTCCAGTCTGGAACGCCCGAGAGTGCAGTCAGCTTCGACCACGAAGAATGCGTCACTACATACACGCTAAGAATACTTTTTAAAATTCATCATTACCAATCTTTGAAACGAACTTTCTTTTGCAACTTGCCTGCCTTTTTGCCCTTGCTGTGCGGCAGTAAGCACTTGGAAGCGACCCCATCTTCTACATCATCCCCTTCGCTGTCCCTCATTTGGGTGAGTTCGAGCTCATCACCCCCTGACACGGCCCACGTCTCTAGCTCATAGGCCTCTGGTGCTGCCCTAGTGGCCAAGAAATGGCTCCGTCACACTGCCCTCCCCCCCGCCGTCGTCGATGTGCCCGTTGTGGGGCAGCAGGCGGACTGAGGAAATGTTGTTGTCCAGCAGGTCCGACTGGGGACTCGACTTCACCACCACCAGACTCGGCTGCTGGCTGAAGCTGTTCTGGGCGGCGTTAGCTCTGGTCTCTTCCGTGCCGATCAGCTGCGGGAACGCAAGAGAAAGGCAAAATTGAGTTGCAGAACTTCTTGAAAAATGAGAAAAACAACTCGAGTTTTCAAATTTTTTAATCATTTTAGAAACGGTTCCCCGTTGAGATTCAGTTTACGAAATCGTCTGTAGAACACGGTTTCGGTATTTCAAAATCCGTTTGTCAGCAATGCACGATCTGGCACGACAGCTTGTGCATACCTAGAGAGTAAATTACAACACGAGTACGCTGCTACAAAATATGTACGTCAGCTTCAGCATAAGCCATCGAGGTCAAGGCTGCTCACCACTTTTTCGTAGTAGGAGTCAACTACGACGATGCAGTAAACTGTGATAAAGCAAACGATGTAGGAAGACACGTCGGCAGCGCCCGTGTAGACGCCATCGAGCAGCCCGACCACCAGCGCCAGGATGTTGTACCCGACCGTGTAGAAGAACCAGATGGAGAGCATCTGAGACACTCCCTGCAGGCCGTGATCCAAATTAATGCTTTTAAGTCCACATGGAGAGGATAGGGAATATTCCATGCTATGTATTTGCCAAAAATGGCCGCTTCCAGTCCAAATGAACGCTATCCAGGCAGGAAGACTACCATGACGAAGTGTGGGTAAAATAAAAAGGATTCTTCAGCAAATTCCACTCACCTCCCCAGTCCACCTCACCGCCTCAGTCCACTTCACCTCACCAGTCCACTTCACCTCCCTAGTCCACCTCACCTCCCTAGTCCACCTCACCTCCCCAGTCTACTTCACGCACCAGTGGACCCCAGCACGCCCCCTCACCTTCCTTACACCAATGAACAGCACGCCCCCTACAATGCTGCACCCCAG